>VUQJ01001828.1:0-12517 GCA_015108635.1 Andinoacara biseriatus | reverse complement strand
TTCCCCATGCCCCCCCCCCCCCCCCAGTTAATAATGCAGGGAAACCATTCATATGGAGTCAGAAGGACGTATAAAGCTTTGACATAATGTCTGAAGGTCACGGCCGTGAATGGTGACTGACGGCAGCTTCGAAGGGCTTATTTCTGACACGGTTCCTCATTATGAAGCTAAATCCTGTTCCCAGAAGGGTCATCAGCTCAGAACAGGCCGTCTCCTGCACCTCAAACCCGAAACTTCAGACCTCCCTTAGATTAAAGTCAGCTTTAGTTTAGTCTAAGCTTTAGTTTAGATTCAGGAGCTCCACGTGTGTCGTTACTGATGACGAAGAGCCCTCGTTCTGCTCGTCCTTCCTCGTTCTGTTGCCTCTGCAGTGCGACTAGAGCTGCTCCCAGACTTCCGTAGTATTAACGGTGTCTTCTCTCTGATCCGCCTGCCTGGAATGCCTCAGTGTGTTAAATCTGCCGTGCCACCGAGCTAAATCTGTGTGTGTGTGTGTGTGTGTGCGCATCTGCAGCTGAATTGGTTTCCAGCTTCTGCCACGGTGATGAAACGCTCCCGTGTCCTCACTTCCAGAATTAGAAGAGAAATTAGCAGAAGCATCGTGCGCTGTGCAGCTTACCTCGACCTCACTGACTGCGTGTCGCCTCTCTGAGATTCTCTTATCGCTCTCACACTTAAAAAAAGACATTTTGTCTTTTTTATGTAGCTAATTTAATGGTCCACCTTTTGAGAACTCCATTCTTGAAATAATTAACTCCGTGTCCACGCTGTTTCTTCAGACTGGATTAGATGGAGTGAAAAGAACCATTTGATGCATTTTTCCCTGCCTCACCTGCAGCCACTCTTTCATGTTCCACCACCTCCAGCAGATTGTGATCATACCTGTGAGTTTTGCTGGGTGCTGAAACTGCTGTGTCACTGTGCCCGAGTCTGCCGCCCAACCCCAAACATCTCCTCTTATCATCAGTTTTATTATCTTAATGTAGCATCTCCAGCCTGCAGTCCTTCTCAAAGAGGCACCGGGGACCTCTGTGGGTCCTTGACGCCCATCAGCCTCTGCAAAATTAGTTTATTCTAAATAATTATGGACAGTTACACTATAGTGCAAACGTGACTTCTGCTGTTTGACTTTTTTGGATTTGAAAGGACAGAAAAACGAAACCTTCTAAACTACAGTGAGGAGCATGTACAGCGTGGCAGGATTAACAAAGGGTCCTACCTTAAATATAACAGGAAGATTTAAAATGAACATGTTTCTTTTCCACGCTGATCAAACATCTTCAGAGCGTCGGGACTACGAGTGACACTGAAAAATCAAAGATTCTTATGCGAACTTCAAAGAGACATAAAAGCAGCTAAATAAGAATTAAACCGACTACAAGTAAATTCAAAACAATAACGGAGACACAAAGGACATCAAAAAGATGCCAAATGACAACAAAGACACAAAAAAGATGTAACAACAAAAAAAGAAAAGACAAAGCGAGACGAGGAGAAGAACTTCAGACTGCAAAGGTGAGTCTGGGGGCTTCGCCACTTTAACAGCACTGCAGTATTAATACTTATCACCATCTCTGTTTTTGTCCAGCTCAAAGGTTCCTCTGAAGTTCCTGCGATGTGAAAATATCATGAGGGGAGTTTTGGTTTATTTCTGGTCAGTTCTGACCAGATAAAAGCTTCACCTGATACGGAATAAATAAAGCAGGTATTCATACCAAATAAAGTAAAAAAAAAAAGATTTTGTATAGATTCAAACTGTTTTAAAGTGCTGGGAAAGAAGCCCCACGAATAAACAAATGTAACTGAGGGCGAACATAAACCGAAGCGGCAGAATCACTCAGCTGTGATCCGCTGGCGCTCCGAGGAAAAAAGAAATCCCCACGAATGCAGGTTGCCTCAGTGGAGTGGGTGGTGAGGCTCAGATATGTTGCAGGTCTGCAGACGCTGCTGCTGATGGTAGAAACTGAATCGTCTTTGCTTGGGCCGTGTCTCCTTCGGGAACTCCTGAGTTTTCCTTAACATCGGCTGCAGCAGCCCAAACATTAGCGCATGTGCTGCAGCTGCTGAACTCTGGTTGGGTCAGCAATATGAGCCCAAAGTTCAGGCTTCTGCTCAAATGCTCATTTTCAGACATTTTCTTTTTATTCTAGGCTCTATATGATGTCACAGAGAGCGGCTGTCCCTAATATGGTCATGCCAGACTTATAGCTCCACCCACCTCATCTTCACAGCTTTTGTGTAGGAGGGGCAACTAAGCAGAAGAAAACTGGCTTAAAAGGAGGGGGGGGGCTAAAATGGCTGCAGAGGGTGAACTGAGGGTCCAAGGCCGAGATAAATAAAGATTACTTTGAGCCGTGAACTCGCTACTCGAGTAAAGAGCTGTAAATTAGCACATGTCAGGATATCGCTGTGGCAGGAATAGGAACCCAACGCAGGACTCCAAAAAACAGGATCAAGTCTTCTAAACAAAACCACAAACAGGAAACGAGAATAACGAAAGCTTTGACAGGAATCCACACGACAAGATAACGAGAGGATGGGGAAACAGGTGGGAACACGGCTGGGAATAACTGACAGAATGACCAGGGAGGAAGTTAAACAGCCACCAAAATAAAACAGGAAGTGAGCCACAACTGAACAGGGAGACAAAAACCCAAAAGATAGCAAAACCCAAAGCTCTGGATCAAATACCCACAGACGGTGACATAATAGGTCTTATTGAATCCAGTTTTCATAAATGGAAGCTGTTAGTGGTGCTGCAGGAAGTTTCAGGATCTCCGATGGTCCCAAAGTTAGCGAGGTGGGCCAAAAAAAGGCTTTATTGGAGGAAAGCATTTAGGTCAGCATTATTTTTTAATGACCTCTGCCTGCACCGATTGTTTACACTTCGTATAGTTGCTGGAAATTTGCATCGTAATGGAGAGAAATGGCACCGAGGAGCTGCTGCTGAAACATGTTTGAAGGCCCGGCTGCGGATCAGGTTTGAGGAAACAGCCTGTTAGCTGAGCTGGGACCGACGGTCCGCAGCAGCTTCCGTCTCTTTTTTCACTTTATTTCTCCACTTTGAGACACAGTTTTTGTGATTCCCGACTCCCCTCCTCCTCCTCATCTCTCCTCGCCACCCATCGATCCCATGATTCAGACTCAATCTCTCAGTTTAGTTTTTACGTGTCCCTCGCAACCTCTTTTTTTTATCAATTCCCCTTCAACTCTCTGTCTCGCCTTCCTCCTTTCTCTGCTTTATAGTCCGTTGTATCTCCCTCTGTCCTCCCATCCTCCTTCTCACTTCTGCACCATAAAGTAGATGGCTGGATGATTCATCTCTGCCCCCGGACTGTTGTGATCCTTATTTTACTGCACAGTTAAACAGGACTCCCTCGTTCCTCCTCCGTTGTCTGTCTGTCCTCTGCAGCTACTCACACTTATCAACCAAAGCGTCATAGCGTTAACATAGATAACAGCCAGGACTGGAAACAATAACTGAGTCTTCATCTGCTGGGTAATTATTGTTCTGCAGATATTTATGTGAGGATTGAATACAGTCGGGTTTTACGGTGCTATCGATTGGATCTGGGAGAGCTGCTTGTCCAACCATTAAGCTCCCAGGCACCAGTTTGATTTAGACCGGCTCCTCTCCATGACTCCGGCCATCCACAGTCCAGCTGTCTTTTTCTCTGCATTATTCATCGTTAGGAGAGCGCGACATCCATGTTTTAATCGTTTTTGTCTGCTGCAGTATTGCTACATATCACAGTCAGTCACTGCTCACAGACGGACGTGTTTGCCAACTGAGGTCTTTTCAACTCATTTAAGCTCGTCTTCGATGTGAGTCGCTGCAGGGTTTAGGTTGTGCCGTTAGAGTCCTCGCTTTAAAACTGCATTCCCCACAACAGGTTTTCTCCAGGACGGCACTTGAATGCTGACTGGACCGGTTCTACTTTGAGCACAACGTGCCTCATTCACACACACCGACAGCAACTTGGGGTTCAGCATCTTGCCCAAGGAAACTTTGACATGCAGACTGGAAGCACCAACCTTCTGGTTAGTAGACGACCTGCTCTGCCTCCTGAGCCACAGCACCTGGTATTCCCAGGCAGTCTCCCATCCCAGTACTAACCAGGCCCGACCCTGCTTAGCTTCCGAGATCGGGGGTGTTCAGAGTGGTACGGCCATAAGCCGTAAAGCCCACAAGTACATTTTTAATAAATCTTTTATTAAAGATTTATCGTTATCGTTAACTCCAGTTATCGATTAATCGTTAACTGAAGTACAGACTCAAAAAAAGGCCATTTGTTGAAAAAACAACACATTCAGAGCAGTAATTCAGCCAAAACTGTACAAAATATATATACATTTTGCATTTAAGCTAAAATCACCTTTGTCTGTAAATCTATTTTACCCAAAACTCCTCGAGTGGAAGTTTTAGCGACACCTGGTTCAAAATCACTGAAGAAATGCTGCTAAAATGTTTATTTTCTTGTTTAAAAAATTAATTGAATTCTTTGTTTATTTGCATCTTTTAATGTATTTCTCATATTGTATAAAAAAGGCTTAAATGGTTTAATAAAAAAATGTCCAGAATGTGCCAATTTTTTTTATCCGATTAATCAATTAATCGTCAGAATTATTGATAGATTAATCGATTACTAAAATATTCGTTAGTTGCAGCCCTATTGCTCGCTTTACGCCCCGTCATCACCGTGGTAACCAACAAAATAGAGGACACGTGTCTAACACCAGTTAACAGTGCGGTCCCAGTCGTGCAGTGACCCTAAGCCGACCTGGTGACCTGGTGGATGTTAGGAGGTTACGGTTGGGGTAGAATAGCACTTCAGTAATGGTGATAAAAACATGGCTGGTTTCAGGAACCTGCAGCTGGTCGGGAAGCGGTTCATGTGCTGGCGGCTCACTGAGGCTGCAGAGCAGACAAACATGAAGACAGCAGAGAGACAGCTGATATTTGGTCTGTTATTTCTTGCTATAAAGTATATTTAGTATAACTTAGTCACGTATTTAAGAAACTGTTCAGTGAGTTCAACACCCTGTTGAAGCTTCGTCTTCTGTTTTAGGGGCTGGATTGCGATGGTCTGTAATTCGGGCCCCCGGGGTCTCGTCTTGCAATGACTCATGTCTCCAACTGCTGGGAACAGTAAATGTTTCTCCTGCAGCATGTGAACAGTTTGCACGAACAAAAACCTTTATGCAAATTAGCTGGGCAGGTAGAAGCACCTTGGAGTCGAGTAGAGGATCTCTGCTGTGGGCTGTGAGCAGCACCGACCTGACGGCTCCTCTGTAAAACCTTTGATTTGGTGTCTGAACACAAAACAGTGAAGGTGCAAAGCAGTGTGTGGAATTAGCAGTAGGTGCTGTTGCTAATTTGTAATTTAAAAAAAGCATCTGATCAAAACAAAGTAGTGAAAATAGCTAAAATAGTTTTGAAGTTGGCTGTTATTAGAATAATTAAATGACCTGCACAGGTGGGTCAGCCTGGCCTCATGTGCAAAGCTGAAGGCCTCCAGGTCTGATATTGATTGTGGGGTCAGTAATTGAATGCAGCCTTACTGAGAGGTTTTATGAACCGGGAGCATTAATCACTATTACTGTTCACACAGGCTGTCGTGCTGAACTCAAGCAGCACAAACTGCATAGCGTGGCTTCAAAAACCGAATCCCCACCACTGCAGACGTACTCGCCACATTATCGGCGTGCTTTTCCTGCACCGGCACTGATGTTGGCTTCAATACTGAGACATGGAACAGAAATCCTGGAGCTGGTGGACTCTAGAAGCCGTCCTGCAGCTCCTTACTGTTGTTGGCGGTCCTGTACCGCTCTGTGTCCTGGAACTGTAGCCACAAACATCAGAGAGGATATAGCACCAACCAAAGGAAGGACACCGATTTGAACTGGGAATCTTGGAATCGGTGATGCTGTGCTAACAGCTCCATACTGCCCGAGTTTAAACCTGACTTGACTATATCTTATATATTATAACAATCATAGGCATACACCGTGTTAGCAGAGGAGAGCGATTCCATCTCGTATTGCCCCTGTGCCATCGAAGTCCCCCATCAGGATATGTCGGTATTTTCTAACTGAGACAAAAACAGGAAGAGCAGTTTTTACAGACTCAAAAACAAAAAACATTTTTGCTTTTCTCCAAAACATGCAGCTGAGATCAAGGTCATCCTTGACGACCTCCCGCTGGCCCCCATTAACCAGCTCTGAGCACCTGTACAAGCAAATGAAGACCTGCCAGCTGCTGCTCCCTTCAGGAGTCGCTACAGCGGATCATCTTCCTCCATTTCACCCTGTCTCTGCATGTCTTCCATCACTACCGCCATGAACCTCCTCTGAGGTCGTCCTCTTCTCCTCATCCTCTGCACATGTCCAAACCATCTCAGCCTCTCCTCTCCAACTTTGTCTCCAAACTGCTGGAATCATTTGTAATCCCGTCCAATCCTGCTCACTCCCAGTAAAATGAAGACCACGATTCACGGATCATTGTGAACAGTAATCTCTGAATAACAGCCAGTAAGAAGCGTCCTTCTTTTCAGTGCTTACCTTTAGGACGAAGGTAAAACGTTACCATGGCAGCTGCTTTCATTTATTTATGTTTAATGTTTTTTTGTGTTTTTAAATACACAAATTTCCCTATTTAGGACAATGAACTGAAGTGATGAATTCATATCATATCTAATGTTAGTAATTATTATTATTAGCAAAGTCTAAGTTGTTGCTGGTAACCACTCTGACCCAAACTCTGACCATAATGTGCCATTTTTGTATCTATTAATCTTCAGTCTGCCAGCCACCGATGCAGAAGGTATGAAGCTGGATTATTGGACTGTGATTAGGTTCTGCTGTGTGCTACGTGTGACTTCTGGAAAAGTGTCCTGACTTCATGTGTCAAAACCTCTTTAGATAGAGAACAGCTTACACAAGCACGAGCGCTAACGCTTTTAAAACAAGTACAGCAGCTCTCATTCAGCCGAGGCACATAAAGTAGCAGTCCATGCAAACATGTCACACACGTCAGTGCGTGCTGTTCGCAGCGCCGCTTCCTGCTGACAGTTCAGCACAAGTGTCTTTGTTAGTTTTGAGGTCTTTATCAGTGGCCGATGGTTTTTTGGGAGCTGCATCAGGGTGTCGGGCTGGGCTCGGCAGCCGAGGCTTGATGAAATATGCATCGGTCCGAGATTGAGCCGACTGACCTTGCTCGTTTGTGTGTGCTGTCTGTGCAGCGGTTTGACAAGAATAAGCCTCCATGGGACCGTTTAATAGCTCTCGGGCTCAGAGTGTGTGACGGCTGTATCTGTTCAGCCTCTTCCCTTGTTGTTATTGCATGGTCATGTTTTCAGGGTATTGCTTCCTCAAACAGGTGTTCAGGAGGATAGATATCCTTTCAATGCAGTGTCTCTTAAACCTGCAAGCTTTGTTTTGGGCCTCAATTCTGACATCAGTCACGACCACGATGAACCTGAAATTAATGAAATTCTTTATTTATTTGCTCGTATTTGGTGCCACAAGCACAGTATAAGTAATAATATATTAATAAAGTAGCAAGTGTTGTAATTTGCCAAAGCTTTCTTAGTAATAATTAATTCAGTTAAATCCAGTTTTATTTGAATAGCATCAAATCACAACAAACAGTCACCCCAAGGTGTTTTATATTGTAGTTAAAAACCCTACAATAATACAGAGAAAACCCAACAGTCAATGAGCAGCACTTGGCGACAGTGGGAAGGAAAAACTCCCTTTTAACAGGAAGAAGCCTTCCTGTTAAGGTTACTTGAGATACATTGTTGTACTTTTTGAACCATCATTCCAAAATAACCGGTCTTTAGTTATAAGAAGCACAAAGGCAAAAAATGAAATTGGCCCTCTGTTAGCATGCTAGCATCTGTTTTATAAATTCACTTTAGTTACTACTGTTTAACAACAACCTCCTCTCTACATAAACATAACTTGATTCTAATTGATTCTAATGTGATGCATAACTTGAAGTAGAAACTTCTTCTAGCTAACTGTGCACTGGTGCCACAGGCTTATATAGCAGCCTGGGGTGGGAACATTGTACATATAGAACTGTGAGAGGAGAATGACTCAGAGTTGTGAGATAAAAGCTCCAAAGTAGCACCAGGAGGCACCGAAGAACAAGCTAACGGGCATATGGAATCAAACTTTTCTTTCAAAAAGAAAAAGCAACATTCACACTTTGCAGCTAAGCTGCCACCCAAGATAATGGTCCAAGTATCCAACCTGTGAGCAGTGCAAAGCTGGTTGTTTAAGCAGCCCTGTTACATTTTATTGGATATCATAGGTACACTTAATATTCAGTTACTGGGCTGGTAGAGGAGCAGTAGAGGAGTATTAATGTGTGTTGATGTGTTTCAGCTGGCTAAACGTTGACATTAACGCCTCCAGTTACTCTTGTTCCCAATCATGACACAAATATCACACAGTGACATCAAGGAAATTCCTGTTACTAGAGTAATATAGAGTACGCAGACACTGTCATTCAAAGCTGAAGATTTTCTGCACATATTTTGAAAGGATTTATTGTAGCTTAAAGCATCGAAAAATCCACAGAAAACCTGCTCTGGCTTTACATGTAAAGTGTGTGCGTATGTGATGGAAGTGATATCCACTGAAGATGAAGCAGGTCAGAGCTGTAGCTTTGTGTAATACTGATTTGTACCACATGGTGGCATAGCAAGTCAGTGTAACTTTGTAAGAGCGTTCATTATATTTAACAGTCGAGCTAACGCTGCCTGAAAGTTTTAGAGGGTGATTGCAGGAAAGCCCCTTTAAAGGAACCGTGAAAATAGCTGAAATTGTTTTATTGAAGTGTTATTATAGCTGCCCTTTAGTGAAAACAAAATACTCAGATTTGGGATGAAATCTGGATTTTCTCTCGGCTCCAGCCCAAAGCGGTTCAGAAAAACGAGTTTATAGTTTGACAGGTAGCTGTAGGTGCTGACCACACACTGGTATTAAATTACTATTGGAAGTTGGCTCTTAATAAAATGTGTTGCACAGATGTGGTGAACAGCTGCCCACACCTGTTCAACTGTTCTGTGTCACACCGTTAGCGTCATCAATGTAGCAAAACGCTGCCCCCTGCAGGCACCGACTTCAACAACATCTCTGGGAGAAGGCTTGCTAACGTTACTCACAGCGCAAACATTAGCATTGCAGCTTTGATATTTCCAGTCTAGAAGAGACAGTTCTTCATCGTCATCTTCATCGTCATCATTTATTCCTTAAAGCTACCCTGGAGTTTTTATTTGCACCTCTTTTTTCGAGTGTGGGTCCTCTCCGGGAGATGGTGCTGATGGTGATCAGTTATGTTCCAGATGTTCCCACTGTCCACTTCTATAGCACATCTGTAAGTCCGTCACCCATCGCCATTTCATCGTCTAATATAATAATAATGATGATGATAATAATGAAAGGTTATCTAAGGTCAGTCATTTGCTCAGTGAGTTTGTTGGGAATGACTGAAATCATTGAGAGGATGAGTGACTGTTAATCACAAATGAATATGTCCTAATTACTTTTCCCATAACTGGATGTTTCTGTTGTGATTGCAAACAGATTTTTAGTAGATATACAGGAATGGATTTTGCCATCCTTTTGTGATTACTGAAGCGAGCAGATTTCCCCCTTTGATAGTTTGTTTCTACTTGAAGCAGGAGTGGCAGAACCCGTCTGATGGAGCAGACTTTAAGGACCCATCTGCTGCTGGTAAAATCCAAGTGCAAAGATATCTGACGATGTTCTGCCAAAATTAACAGTTTCTCTTGTAGAGAGAGAAAGATAATGAAATTAAAATACAGGCTCTGAAATTGAATTTTGGCCAAAACTAAATAATCATCTGCTGGCGAGCACATTACCTCAGCTTCCGGGTGGCATTCCAGTCCACTCGTCACACTTCATGCATATTCCACTGGCTTTGTCACAGTTTATAAACAGTCATCTGGTGTTTTAATGTGACCAATCAGGCGTAGCTGCTGATCATGCGGTGGTCCTCCTGACACAAATCATGATTTAGGAAGATGCCAGCGATGAGGCAGCTGCAGGGAAATCCCAACTGGAAGCCTAACAACAGATTTTGCATTTGAGTCCTTATCCAGCTTTGATTCCCACCGCTCGCTGAATGCTAATTATTGGATCACAGCATCGCGCTGCTGTTCTGTGCAGCTTTGACTCACAGATGTTTTTCATCACTAACACATCACAGAAAACAGGAGAACTCAGCATTCAGTGTGATTCAAGTGTTCGCTCTAATGCAAAAATGGAAATGTATGCAGCACCTGCAGCCAGACAGAAACGACAAATACGGAGCAAGAAGATCAAATTTTCTGCATTTTAACATAAATTCTTCATTTTTCTAAATGTAGCAGTGCCAAAGGGTAACAAAGTTCTTCTGTATCAGTGTCTGATTAGCAGATACATCTTCATACTCATGGAAGTCAGCGAGATATCATCAGGCTAATGATGCTGCTGTAACGCGACACCACGTTAGATCAGCGGCTGCAAATATAATTCTTGCAACTCTCCAGTTATTTTATTTCTGTCTTTATGACGATTTAAGTTTCATCTGAATTGGTGGGAAATACTTGCACACACTGGACACTTTATTAAGTACACCCTGCTTGACCCTTTTTGCCTTCAAACCTGCATTAATTCTTCAAGGCACAGATTCAGCAGAGATTTTGGTCCATGTTACATGACAGCATCACACAGCTGCTGCACATCCATGATGTGGAGCTCCCGTTCCACCACATCCCACAGGAGCCCTGCTGTGCGGTGCAGTGAACTCACTGTCACGTTCATGAAACCAGCCTGAGATGATGTGAGCTCTTTGACATGTTATCCTGCTGGAAGCAGCCATCAGAAGATGGTACACGGTGGTCATAAAGGGGTGGACACAGTCAGGTAGGCTGTGAGCTCAGTTTGACCTTCAGAAGGTCGTCTGGATCGTGTGCAGGTGTCTGAATGCTGAGTCGGTGTCTTTGGTGTTTCCGTTAATGAAAAGTTGAAAAAGTGTATTTAATGAAGTGGCCGGTGTATATATTAGCCGGCTAGTGTTAGCTTTGTCATTTGGATGATGATGTAAATATTTATTTAGGAACTCATGTTTGGGGTGCTTTAATTACATAAACAGATATTTTAATAGTTGTAAATTGGAGATTTTGATCTGCAACAGGCGTGAGAGCATTTAGCAACATGTTGTGGTTCCAGTTAGAAAAAAATAATCAGGCTGAAAGTTTAGTTGATATGGGATCGCTTGAGGAGCTCCCGCTCTTGATTATATTCAAAAAGTGAGGCTGAGACAAGAAAGCAAAGAGAAAATAGCTGCAAGCAACCAGGACGGGCTAAACCAGAGGTGTTAAAGGGGCTGAGCCCCAAAGGTTGGGGCTGTGAAAATGATGCCGTTAAGAGGCTGAAAAGTCCGTTTCACACTGTTCGTTATACTTTTGGATTTTTATGGCGCCATAAACGGTCCCTTCAGCACACAGCTGTGAGTGCAGCAGCTTCCATCCACGTTCCCTTTAAAGTGTGAAGGGAGGATGAAGGAAGCTGAAACATTCGAGGACCAGCACACGTAGAATCCTAGAATAAAAACAGGCGGAGCTCCAAAGAGCTTCTTTAAAGTCTTTTAATACGAGCACCTGTATCTGGACTGAGACGCACCAGCAGAAATCATCCCAAAATCACATTTATGTAATAATCCTTTACAAACAGCATCTTACAACCAAGAGCGACGTGTGGACGAGTCACACTAGAATAACCTCCATCACAACACTACAGGCTTTTACTTTTTCATGAACTGTCCCTTTAAATCAGAAATGTCTTCATTTTCCAGAAAGTTTCCTTTTTGTCATTTGGTGCCGCCTGCCCACAGCTCACGATCATAAAGGTGTGACATCACCTGTGGTCCGCAGAGACGCCGTTAACACAGACCAGCTCCTGTGCAGCAGGATTACAGCCTGCACACACTCACAACACACACCTTCATTTCTACGCTCTCACATTTATTTCGGTCCCTATCTGACCTCGTGCATATGAAACGTCCTCGAGGATTTGTGGTGCTCAGCTGAGTTGAAGGCCAACGCGTGCACGCCAGCTGCACAGCGAGGGTGCTGCTGGACCACCAATCACAACCCTTCATTTCTCCTGGAAATGCTTCGGCTCTCACCTTCTTTCTGCACCTCTTTTTCACTCATTTCCTCTGCCTCTCTCTCCCTCTGCTCGTCCCTACGGAGCATCTGAAAATAGCAGCTAAGGGAAATGTGGGTCAGCTGCCATGTAGTGTGTACAGTGAATTTTTCTCTCTGTGTTTCCTACCTAATAACCTCCACCGCCTTAGCATTTTTCAAAAGGAACATTTCACATACGTATGCAGCACTTTAAAGCTTATGGATGCCTCAGAGTTGTAGGTGGAATCACTCTTTATTGCAAGATAAACAGGCACTCCTCAAACTGGAGAAGCTGGAACATTGGTTTAGCT
>VUQJ01001827.1:12979-34514 GCA_015108635.1 Andinoacara biseriatus | reverse complement strand
AAAAAAAAGAGAGAGAGACATAAATTGATGTTTTCAGGTTCCCCCGAGTAAAGATGTAAAGATTTTATCAGTATTACTTTTATGACATTCACATCAGTAACTTTCACACAAGGAAAAGCAAAGAGTTGATGCTAAGACCACCAAAGTGGAATAGGTTGTCCTGGAATAGTCTATCACCCACAGGGAATGAGTCTGACTTATTTCCAGCAATGTGAACTACACTCTCACTCAATACTTTACATGGACTGAAAAATCCATTATAGTTCTTCCCAACACCCCTTGCTCCTGAAGCACCCCTCACAAGACACCCCGAGGGACATGGACGTGTACCTTCCAAGTCGACCAAGCACAAGTAGACTGGTTGGGAGACTCCTGCGCTCCCTCGTGTATCGTCAAGCGTGTAAAGGTCAAGTGTTCCAAAACTAGGATGAAAATCACATTTTTCCTCCTGAATCCAAGTAATAAGCCATCTCTGCTCTCCGGTCTACGGGCATAGACCTTCTCAGGGAGAGGGAGTGTGATCCGCTTGAAGTTGGAGTACAACCTCCTTTTTTAAAAATGCGGACTATCACCCACATTTCCAATCCAGGCATGATCCAGAGGCACAAACTCCAAGCCTTGGGAAAATTATGACGCATCTTATCCACTCCTATTATGCAAATACTGCCTCGTAATTGATATTAATGGAATATGCTGCTTCCAAAATCGCAAAATTTGCAAAACCTCAAATACGTTGAGCACAATATTACCTTTAAAAGCAAACAATTAGTTGGATGACCTATTGCAGTGTCTAAGAATGATTCAGAATGAACAGTGACAGATTTCCATATAATACACTGGTTTTAGGGTGAACCCTAGAGTTGTCAAACCTGAGAGAAATGCTTGATCGCGTTCACCAGAATTTTCCAAAGTTAAAGAACAATTTGTGACAAACTGGTATGAGATTTGCATGTACATTAAAATTTTTGTGTGGTTGGACCTGAGTGTGGGCCTACTTGTGACTTGCCTCCCTTCTGCTTCTCAGTGGTCGCTCCTGCATCCCCTGCCCCCCCCCGGGGTGTGGGCGCCTTGGGGTTCCTGAGCCGGGCTGGATGTTCTGGTGCGGATGTCTGCCTGCTTTCCTGGTGGTTGTGGGCGGGGCGGCTTGGGTGGCTTTGGCTTCTCCGGCGTGGGGGGGGCGTCTCTGCGGTGTGTCGGGCGGTTCTTGGGCACCTGGGGCCCTCCCACCGGACTGCACGGGGGGCTGGCCTCTGGCGGGGCCGGTTTCCTGTTGCCACAAACATTAACAAGAAAAGTCTATAAAGAATCTTTAGAGCTCATCCTGGGAGAATAAATATGTTTGACACAATAGTGCACTCAGATTACTGCTTACAAAAACTGCCAGACATGACAGGCTTAAAAAAGAAATAAATAATTTATTGTATTATTATTATTAATAATAATAATAATAATAATAATAAACTTACAATATGTTATTACTGTAGTTATTTTTGTGGATACTATGATGCTATTTAGCATTCCCAAAAGGACCCAACAAGCCTATGTTACTTAATTACTCCCCAGATAAAGCAATTTGTTACATTATTCATAACATGACTCTTGTGTTAACATGTCCTGAAATGCATTGTGAGATTTACACCCCTCCAGGTTTGCTCATGTCTGTCCAGGTTCTCAGTCATCCAGATCATGCTAGTCTTTAGCACTTGAGTTGAATAAAATTGAATGTAGTGTAAACCATACACAATGGCCTAATTGTGATTGCTCAAAAAATAATACACTGTGTGTTTATCAATATTATAGGTTAACGATGAACTTTTCCTCAAGTAAAACTTCTTGCCTTTCTCTGGATGCCCTTTTGATGGTGCAAGGCACAGAGATATTGTTTTTTGACAGTTTTCTCTGTAAGGCAATCTTACATTCTTCAGAGTAATAACAACTTGTCTCTGCTCTGTTGTGAAATGACATTTGCCTCCTGTGATGACTGCTGAGTGTCCGCAGCCACTTTCACACAAAAATCTCTGTGCTTGGTTGTTTGGTACAGCACAATGAAGACATTAAATCTGCTGTCATGGTTTACTCCTCGGTCACTGCCATTTTCATTGTGTAGTTGCTTAGTTTGGAGCGTTCACATTTTCTACCTTTATATCTAAGTCTTTACATTCAAATTAAAAGAGTAATTCAAGAATTTAGTAAATACCCTTTGTCCTTTCCTTGTTAAGAGGAGAAAATTAATTATTAAATCAGCTGAACTCTGAACCACAAAGGAAAAGAGTAAAAGCATTACGATAATTTGAAATCATGTCCATTGTCTGTATGGAAATGAAACTGCTGTGTTGTTATTAATGTTATAGCAGAGAACAGTCTCTCTTCTCTAATATTACCAGGGAAAGCCACTGAAATGAAACAGATTGTGGAATTAGTTATTTTCTTCACCGAGTGGAATTGGCTAGTGGTTTTTCAAAGTGTCTTTTTGTCAGCCAGTTATTTCTGTTAATGCTCCATCTTGCATATTTTTTTGTAGACGATAAGAAGAAAAACATGGACAGAAAACTCTCTTTTTTTGTTGTCTGGGTGACATAACAACAAAATGTACAAAAATTAACTGTTGGCATTTTTAATTCATTCAGGATTGTCATATATCTAGAAATCCACCTTTCTAGTGGAATCATAGCTTCATTAAACATGATTAAAAAAAAGAAAAATAAATATATTTAATAAATACATTTTTTTTTTTTAAAAATATGATTAAATATGCCTAATACAACACAATTAGACTGTAAACATAATAGAAAAAATACAGAACTTATCACAGACCAAACTTTACTTGTATTTTCATGACATTATGCATGATGACAGTAAAGGTATTCTTATTCTTCTTATTCTTTAGTGAACACCCACAAGCTTCACTGCTAAAACGACATGCCCCCTCAGGGAAATGCAGTAGGAACGGGCTGCTGTAGACAAACTG
Source organism: Andinoacara biseriatus (assembly GCA_015108635.1). NCBI lineage: Eukaryota > Metazoa > Chordata > Actinopteri > Cichliformes > Cichlidae > Andinoacara > Andinoacara biseriatus. Next base: position 31,546 of record VUQJ01001827.1, on the reverse strand, counting down.
GCATACAGGTCCTCTTTTTGCTCATTTGTCCAGGAAAGTATTTTGTGCACAGTAACATTGTGGATGTCATTAAAAGTAAAATTCCAAATGCGGGAAAATATTCAAGTGGGTCAGGTCACGGTTCGCTCATTCAGACCCGGGCATAGCACACAGCAATCACACCAATCAAATGAACAGGACTATACTATTATCTATCTATACCATGCCAGAATAGATAGTTTAGTGTGACTACACAGTAATCAAACTCTGAGGAAAAAGTTGAAGTACTTTTTTTTCAAGCGCCAAACTTTTCTGTACACCTACAGTTGCAAAAGTTTGCCATAATGTACATATACTGAGGTAACAATGCTGCTGTACTGTACTAACAGAGTGCAACAGAGTAAATGTGTTTATGAGCAAGTCAGGCCTGTGGGCAGTTTTAGTGCTTGATGGTACCACTAGTGTGTCTTCATTCGACCTCTTTTGTCTGTGATTGTGTGTAGGTGTAAAGGTGTGTGTACACTTGTGTGTATGTGTGGACCCGTGGCCTGTGGGGCAGAGGGTTCTGTCAGGACTGCGACTGAGTGATGAATGCGTGTGCAGTGAGGAGAACCAGGGCTGACTGCAGTGACTCTCTCTCCACTGTCTTTGTGGATGTCTCTGTGTGTGTGTGTGTGTGTGTGTGCCTGTGTGTGTGTGTGTGTGTGTCTGTGTGTGTGAGCAAGGTAGACACAGAAAGAGATAAACAGGGTCAACATTATGCACATATGGGTACATTATAAGTGCACAAGTTGATGTAAGTGCCTGTGTCTGTATCACTGGTTACATATAAATGAATGCTTGTGTACATGTATGTGTGGGATTCTAAAAGCACGGCGAGATAGTAGTTCTCTCTTTCTCATCTCCCTCATCCTCGCTCATCCTGACACCCCCCATGCCCTCTCCGTCACACTGCTGCCTCTCATCACAAACCTAATCGTCTCACCCCCTCGGCAAGTACGTGCTGTGCGAATTAAAGCACCCCTGCCCTCTTTTTCGCTTTCTTATTCTTCTTTGTCTTCTTCCACCTCCTCATCATCATTCTTCTCCTCCTGATAATTTTTGCCTTTTGTATGGAATGGGTGTCCGACTTTAAGTGGCCAGAGCATTTAAATAATGTGTTTACTTATCTCCATTTAGCCATTGAGCTTCTGACATTTTCAATTTATGTTTACAAATTGCAAACATTAACATGTAAATGTGGAGGATGGCTCACCAGGCTTCCGTATTTATTGAAAAGGGGTCATGAAATAGGACAACAAACCAGCAATGGCACAGCTTGTTCCGAACCATCCGTGTGCATCAACGCCTGTTGTGTAGCGCTATTCTCTTGCTAATGGGCCTAGATACTAATACAGAAAATTGCACTTTTGGTAGGTACAAAGGTCTTAGTTTATGTTTTAACTTGCTGATTTGTAATATGTGAGTTTTTCTCCCTCACAAAGATAATTATAAAAATCCACAAATTACCATTTATTCAGAATAATGTCCTTTCCAGAATTAGTGTCTATATATTGGCATTAAATAAATAAATCAGCTGTAACGGTCAGCCTTACATTACTGGAACACAACTCTTTAAAGGTGTAAAACAAAAGTTTTCATAAATCACATCTACCAAGTTCTCGGTATCTTAACCGACACGGCAAGCAGAGTGTTCGTATCAGTTTGGTTTCTATAACCAAAAGTCTTACACTGAAGTGTTAACACACTGAGTGTGAAACCTAACAAGCACTACTCCATCCAGCTGAGCAGGAATGCAATATAAAGCAAACAGAAAGAGTGTATCATGGCCCAGCTACTCAACTCCTCTCAGAAGGCTTTTCAATCAAGCCAGAATCCCTAATTCATTTTCTTCTTCAAGCCACAGTTGGTTTCAGTTCAAACCACAATTACATGGACAGACAGAGTGACTTAATTCTCATGAAAGAGAAATGAAAAAGGCAAAGTCTGTATTCAGGAGTTCAAACTACACTTGGTGCAAGCGTGGCTCTGTAGACTGTAACAGAGACTGCCTGTGGCTGGGGAGAGGAGTAAGGCAGGAGTAATCTATAACTGAGAGGCTAGTAATGAGAAAGATGTGCCAGCCGTCTGCTCACTGTGATAAGATGAGGAAGTTCCCTTAGGGCTTAAAGCATCTCTGACCCAAACAACAACAAAGACAACAAACGGGTTACTGCCCAAACCACTGCTATTTTTTTTCCCCCGTTTTCATCCACCATTTCTATTCCTCCTTCTTTAGTCATCCTTCTCTCCCCACCTCACTAAACTCCTTTGTCTAGAGTTTTCTTTCCCCCACTGTTTCTGTCCTTTAACATCTTCCTTCTTTCTCTGTTCTTCTCTCACTCTCCATTCGTGCCTAAATCCAACTCCATACAAAGCCTCGCTGCCATGTAATCAGTTTCATCAGCGTTTTTTATTAGCTAAAGAAGAATACATGGTAATTAAGGGGAGTGCGGCCAAGCATGACGGGGAGAGGCTTCACCCAGGCACTGATGTGGAACAAGAAGGAAAGAAAGAAAAAGAGGAAACGGAGGGGAGAGGCTGGGGTGTGCAGGGGCAAGGACAGAAAAAAAAAGGAAACACAGCAGAGAAAGGGCAAAAATGAAAGGGAGAGAACAGAGAGAGAGAGCGAGAGAGATAAGGATGGTTTGAATGGCGACAGGAAATGAAAGGCTGGAGCGTGAGGGTCACAATGATTTTTGGTCGCACTCTCCAGTGTTGTGTGAAAGCACACGCCATCAGAATGGAAATGAGACTAATGTTGTGCTAATGTGGTCCGAGTCACACTGCACCAGTATGAGGACCTTGGCTGCCATCATCTGCCTAATCCCCTGTGTCCACTTAAATGGCCCATTCAGGACAAGTGCACCATGTGGGTGCTATCGGTACAATGACTCCAGCGTTGTTTCATGCTAGGTCAATTTTTATGTTCTTCACACTAGCTGAATGATACATGTGCTAATGAAGTAGACAAGAGATGCTCCTCATAGTTGAGCATGTTGATAGTACTGAGAAGCACTAGGATTGATCAAATCCTACTTACGCTCTCAGTGCACTTTTTTCCCCCTGAAGTGCGCTTGACTTCTTGAGATTTATAGCAATATTTTGGCATCAAGGGCAAAAGTGAGTGTCATGAAAGAAGCATTTCTACATGGTTAATTGTCATTATAAGAAAATTACTTGCACACTACAAAAATATAGTAAGCAACCCCCCCTAAGCTTTACCATTAGCAGAAATCTTTCATTTGCAGTAAAATGAAAGTAAGTGTGTGCGTGTGTGCGTGTGTGTGTGTGTGTGTGCGTGTGCATGCATGTGTGTGCGTGCGTGCGCAAAGACACCATTTTCCTAGCATTGAATGTTCATTTTATACACAGAGACTTTCAGCAGAAACCAGTGGACCAGAGAGACCCAACTCAGAGTATATTTCCTGAAACATGCCGACCGTTCTGCCGCTGAGCTGTGCTAACATTAATTTTCTGCTGAAACAGCCACTGGCCTGCGAGAGCAAGTTTGCCCAGAGCTGAAATATCAATTATACTGTTCTCCCTGGCAGAGAGTGTGAAGCTTTAATCTTCACACAACCAATCAAAATGTCGTCTGGACTGGACTGAAAGAGAAATTTGTTGGCCACACATAAAAAGGGCAGCAGTTTCAACCCATCCAGTTAATATTGACACAAAGAAAGTCTGTTGGTCAACCATTTTGTTGCCATGCTCTGCTTTTCTGTGTTTCTTCCTTGCTTCCTCGCTTTCAAATACCACATATTAAAACATACACACCCCCTAACCAAAAATGGAAACATTCAACTACATTTTCCTGAGTTTATCCTGGACAGGGTTGTGGGATTTGGAGCTTGTCCCAATACATGAATAAGTAACCCAGCACAGGTCAAAATATGAGAAATGCTCACATTCACAACATCAGCCAAATTGTAGTTTACAGTTCATTTAACCTGCACATCTGTGGATTATTGGAAGAAACTAATGCACATAAAATCAATGTATAAATATGGAAGAGACATATTAATATGCAGGCAAATGCATATACACATATATGCGCTTGCTAAATGTATTAAACCATATTTCATCCTGATTCAAACAAGAAAGCAAAGACTTAATTCTAAACTTGTCCCTTCAAGATGAGATGCTAAACATTCTTCAAGCATAGGCAGAAGTAGAAGAACACACACACACACACACACACACCTACACACACAAACCCTCTGCCTCCACACAGGCATTATAGACTAAAACGTCCTCCCAATTCCTCTGTCTTCTTCACACAGCACTGGCCCCCACCGAGCAGTAGCAGCAGCCTTCCTGGCTGGCATGTGAAGACTGTAATTTTCCGCCACACTTCCCCTGCTGTTTGCTGGCTTTTTCCTTGGTACCGTGGAGATAGCAAGAGAGCGAGCGGTGAACAAGGTGCGGGCCTCGCCAGCTCTCCTGGCTCCCCACGATTATTAATGCAGCAGCAGCCAGCGTGGCCGCCAGGTTAAAGCAGCAATCAGCACACACTAAATAAGATCATTCACAGCCTCTTTAAAGGCAGACAGAAAGAGCTGCATTGAAATACACACACACACAGGCACACAAATACACACCAGCTTGCTCACGGATGAAAGAAGGTGCAGGTGAACGTAAGAAGGTAAAGTGTGCATAGATATAAAAAGTGCCTGTACAGACACAAAGACTGTGACAGACACACAAACACACACACAGAGTTTCCCACTGCAGCCGTAGAAGCCTGGACTTATAAGAGCATATGCATTTATGCAAAAAAAAAAGAAAGAAAGAATCAATGTTTGTAATAAAGAGAAAGTTCTGACGCACTTTGCAATGTAAAAAGTTTTCCAGTTTTAAAATAGCCAGAGCCTTGACTTTATTTATATAACTAAATTTATTGTGAATTAACTGATCTGATAAAGAAACAGTTGCCGGGTTCATCGTGGTATCTGGTTATTTTTTTGGCTTGATGAGATGGTTTTGTCAAAGATTGACTACTGTGTATAACTTGGATGCCGGATATATAAAAATTGGCAGATGACTGCACCTCCATATTTTTTTATAAAAACAACAAAAAAATTGGTGTTATCTACTTACACACATACACATATATACACACATATATATATATATTGCTTTTGTTACTAAACTTTTCTTTCCTTTTGAAAACTTCATTGTGCTCTGAAATTAAGTAAAATATAAGTTCTGTTTTATTGTTTATTCAGCGGTGTTTGTGCAGCTTTTTAAACTAAGTAAAGTCCTTCAGGGAGGTGGTACTTGTCAGGTGGTTCGTGCTGTGAATGAAAATCAATAGAAAGGGGGTTGATGTGTAAACAGATTATTAACACTGTGTTCTGTGGCCATTTCACTGTATTACATACCTCTATGATTCCCAATAGATGACCCGAAGCACAATAGATTTTCAGAAGAAAGTTCTGCAGAAATCCATTAGTAATTTCAACCTGATCAATTATCCACTGGAGCTTATCGCACTCTCAGTTTAGTTTGTTTTGGTGTGCCTCTGTGTGCAATAATGACAAACTAGTTACTGTGGCTGAGTAGATTTTTACAAACAGTTCTGCAGGTTTGCACTAAACCCGAAACTTACATGCAATTGCATTGATTGCATAATATTTGCATCATTATTTTGTAGCATTATAAGTGCTGCACATTAACAAAAACAAAGTGAAGGATACTTGATTGTTTTATTAGACTATGATCTTTCAATCTAATTTGGCAAAAGGGAATAATATAGTCACTGCTAAGTTTGATTGTTAATGTTCACACTTGTCCTTGGAATGTAAAGATTTTGAAAATGTACCCATTTATGTAGTTAAGGTTTTAAAATAGTGCAGCAATATTTGTGAAAGTATTCTTATTCTCTCTCTGGGGAAGGAAATCAACTACACTCTCATAGCTGCTGGATCGGTATAAAGGTGCAATGACAAGCTTAGCATTAGCTTAGCACAAACACTGGAAACAGAGGATAATGGCTATCTTAGATTTGATCTTTTCATACAAAAACAAATATACAAAAAAAAGGTTGCGTGCTGCTCAGAACTAAGACATAATTAACGGTTTGATAATTCAGTTCTTGTACAAATAAAAAAAACAAACATACAGTTTCAGTCTGGTGTTAGGGAGATTGCTTAACAATTCCCAAAGGTAAGTAGCTCCTTATCCTCCTGCTTTCAGTACTAATCTAAGCTAATCAGCTGCTCGCTCCTTATTCCTACAGCTGCTACTTCATATTAAACAAACAGATGTGGTGGTATCAAATTTCTTTCTTAGGCTTACAACATACTGCTAAAGGTCAAATTTGACAAACATGTATGAAACTCCACACTTGAAAAGGTCATTCTGTTTTGTGAATGCATATGAATTGATTATTGACTGAAATCTGAAGTTAAGAAACACACTACCTGTACATGTCTACTGTATATGACCTATACTGGCACTACAATGCCAACCAACAAAGATACTTAAAAAGGAATCTTTTCTCTGGCTAGCTATGAGTTTGGACTTTCTTTCCTATAACATGAACCCACCTATCTGTTCTATACGCCGGTCTATCTTGTTCTAGCGTGACCTTTAGATGAGAGCCATAAAGTCATTCTTCAGGCTCTGAACTTTCTTGGGTATTTCAACATTCAGCAAGCACAAAGCACAAAGAAAGAGCAGCGTCTTCTCATGTGTGATCCAGGGATTAGAGAATTTTATTTGCGCTTTTCCAATCATCTACGGCTTGTTAGTTCAACATGTTGGTCTAAAAGCACAGAAAACACCTTCACTGTCATCTTTTTTTTTTGTTGTACCCACCACGAAGTTTGTTTCTCATCTTGCCAAAATAGCTCTCCGACTAGGCAAAGCACGCTTCTAAATATAATCATTATGCCAATAACTGTAATTTAATCCTAAATACAAGTTTTGAAAATAATAATTCTCACTTGTTTCTGCCAACAAGCACTTTTTTTCTTTTTTTGCTTTAACTTTTAATGAAGTAAATGCTGACTGCATAGTGTATAGAATAATGACACCATCAGTATCAGCATCATTCAATCAAGTCTTCATTTTCCTGGGGGCATGAAACCTTCTAGGAAAATGAAGACTTCATTGTGCAAACAGTTGCAACCTTATTAACTTTACATAAACAAAAATTCCATACAAATATTGAATCTTGAAAAGGAGGACATACACAAGATAATATAATTACATTTGTATCCTTTGCAAGATGTATAACTTTAGTAGTCTTTAGTAGTGTTCTAGTATTGGTATTGTTCTAAATACATATATGTTCTATATACAAAAACTGTAATAATAAAAATCAGTTAATTACGTCTCAACTTTTGAATGCTGATTGGTACTGAACATTTCATGTTTTGTCATAAAAGCTTGAAGTGACAGTACTGTGTGTGAAGACACACACTGTTGATGTGATTATAAAGGTTCATTTGATCTAACAGTAAAGCACTTAGTTGAAGAGCAAACATTTCAAATTTTCTTTTTTCTAATAATATGATGTGCATTCCCAAACGTTACACTGCTATCCTTTTGTGGATAAGCTAAACATATTTTCCACACATTTGAAAGTAGGATTTCATTCATAACTGACTTTGCCCTACAAAGCTGGTGTTGATATTGAGGCATGCTGAAATAATATAAAAAAATAGCACATGCCAATGGTGATTTAAATGATCATTAGTGAGTAAAATAATCCAATTAATATAGAACTGATACAGAAAAGGCTCCATGTTGTAGGGAGATGATTTGCAGGTGCTGCCTTGTTCGTTTGCAAATATGTCTAGACCGGAAAAGATTGCATCAAATGAAACAATTCGGAACATTGTTGTTGTTATACATCATGCACTTCAATCAAAAAATGACAGTTTAGTTAAAGCAATTAGTCAAACATGTCACCATGAAAAATACTAGCTCTCACTTGTGCAAAAATAATCTAAGAAAATATATGGAAAGAAAGTCCTGGGTCAAAATATTTTGATTTTGATGAATGCAGGGCGCCACAACCCTAATCTGTTCTCCAGATAAAATTCTAGTCTTTTTTTTTTTGTGTAAAAGCCTCAAACCCTTTCTAAGAAATCCTCTAAGTAACCAGACATGGTGCGGTATTTACACCCTAACCCTGATGTTAAGTGAACAGATAGAAATAGAATGTGCAGACGAAATGAAGTGTGGCAATTTTTCAGCACTCTGCACTTCTACAAATATGATGGGGCTGAGCAATGTAAAAAGAAAAATAAAGCATTTAGACAAAGAGCGATGTTGAGTGAAGAGATAGCGTGAGCAGGGTAGGTGGGGGAAGAAAAGGTTGGTTATTGTGCTGCACTATCCATGGTGAGGGAGTGAGTGTTTTTCCTGCTCTAAGAGGGTGGAAGAGTAGTCGCTGGGCAGATAGATGGGAGGAAAACGTGCTGCTGTGGCACTGATAAAGTGACTGAGGACCACTACTGCCACACTTGGACAATTCCAAACACAATCTTCTCCTCTCTTTTCTTCTCTTTTCTCTGCTGCCAACCCCTGTTGTTGCAGGCATAATAATGGCTCCTTCTATCTCCTGCCTCTCTCAGCTTCTTCTACACACACACACACACACACACACACACACGCAACCTTCCAATGGCCATCAAGATATGATGAAAAGTAGGAGGGGAGCCACTTTGGGATACAGTATAGCTCTGACAACCTTTCATTAACAAGGCCAAATTAGAGGTTTGTAAACCCTCTCCCACCCCAGCTCATCCACCTCTATTTGATCCTTTGTGTCCCGGGCCTTCAGATTCTATATAGCTGCTTTGTCACATCTTTTAAAACTTAGGAGCAAGAAATAATTTCTAATTTGCACTTACACATTGTCACTGGGATGTAAAGATGCCTTCAGTGTGTGCACCACAAGCTCAGCTAAAGCTGGGCAAAAAAAGACATTAGCACAAAGGTTCACAGTTGACGGCATGCAGATTTGCTGACGCCTGTAATGAAATAAGGCCAGCCGGGTGTGCAAGAGTTGACATTGCGTATAGGTGTACAGCCAGCCTCTGCTTCTGCACACAGCCATCATGGCCTCGACAGATTAGAAATTGTGTGTGTGTGTGTGGGGGGGGGGGATTCACCGCAAATAATGAGAAATGAGTTTTAAATTGTAGCTCAGACGCAGTGAAAAAAATGGGCCTTGTCAATATGTGGTGAGTGCGATGCAGAGAAAAGGGGAGAAGGAGTGAGAGAGTATGTTAGAGGATTTAGGTGTGAGGGAGATAGACAGACAGCGAGAGAGGGAGAGAGAGAATTAGGGATCAGGGGATGACTTTGTTTTGGTTTACTGCTTATTACCATCATAATCCTTTGTCCTGTTTTCCACTCTGCAGTCCGGGCACACCTCTCGCCTCGTCTCTGCGTTAGACACTGTGATTGCCTTGTATTTAAGAAGCCTTCTGTGAGCCTCTGTTCCGACAAATGCTTTTCCAATACCAATCACAGCTGAGTGCATCTCATTTGAATCTGTGAAAGGGGTTTTGATTCCATCAGCAGAATGCTCCTCCAAGCGAGGCACAGACCATTCAATACTGAGGCAACGTGTGAAAGCCTTGGAATATTCTCACCTAGTATATGCATATACTGTAAAGGGTTTGGGTGAGGGGTGCCTAGTCTCTTCAAACCACTGTGTTGTTCATTAATCCCCCTTTTATTCGCTACACAGGGACTCATTAGATGTTCTCCTTTCTCACATTTGGATATTGTAAGCTGTGCTTCATTTGAGTTTCAAATGTGTGATGAAACAAACATTTCACTCATCGTAAACTCTGATGAGAATTGAAAAGGGCTAATTGTACACTCTGTTGTAGTGTTGAAAGGTGTTTATACCACCTGCTCACCCTCTAATGTGTGCATATATATTAAGTGCATATTGTATTTTACTGCAACTGACTGCTTGCCGTACAGACCAGCTGCTGATATCTCCACTGCAGCAGCTTGTTGACCTTCAAACTTATCAGTTCATATCTTTTGTCAAAGCAATTGCCTGCCTTTTGGTCTGTAAGGAGTTTGGATAATGCATCCAAATTAAAATCTTTTGTAAATCCCATTGCTTGATTGCTTGAGAGCCACTGAGAGTTGTTCAACATTAATGGTGAAGGACTTCCTGATTCCCAAAGTAATTTTCTCTTCATTATTCAGGCGTGTATTAGTACCTCTTGTTTTCCACATTGCGATAACACCCTGCTACTAAACTGCCTCATACAACAGTTATCTGTTGTTGGGTTCAAATTTAGGTTGGAGCCTTTATATGTGTGCATCAAAATAGAAGGAAAGGTTTTATTTGTTATAAGATTTTTTTTTAATTTCCTAGCCAAAGATGTGGTTTAATTATTAATTTAGTAAATATTTTTACATTATAATAAAAAAATTTCAATAATTGATGCATATGGTAACATATTTAATTTACTGGCTTAGGGAAAAAGAGATTTAAAAAGTTTCCATAAAACTGTAAATATTAGTACACAGGAGAAGCTATCCAGCTATACGCTCAATAAAAAGAAAACATTTTAGTCTTATAAGCCCTAATTTGGCATTTATGACACATTTTATTGTCAGTTTTGCATTATAAACACTGATTCTAATTATTACATATTTTATTGTGTTGCCTGCTCAGTTACAACCATTGTTGTTACTGTAAATGAGCATTAGGCATCTTGTGTGTTTCAGCCCATCCAGTGTTTAAACAGCTATAATCATTTAAAAACATGCCTATTCCCAACTGATCAGAAATTTCAAGAGTCATTAGATCCAATTTATTATTTGTATTAATTTATTTAAGACATGGCACAGTGTTATTTAAAGTATTGTTTTACGAGAGTAACTCTAGACTGCTTTGTCCGGTTCTCCCTTTTCTTCTCTGTTGTGATGACCCTCTCCACCCGATCTTCCTGTCTGCTTGTTTGTGACACCAAAGATATATTCCACACCTGTGGGCAGTAAGGGGATACAATTTAAGAATGATTTTGAGAATGACTTTAATTTGGTACTCACATAGCAGAAAAAAACTGCAATGTGTAAAAATAAGGCTTGACTTATTGAAAGTGACTCATTAGATGTGCAAAATAAAATAATTAATAATTCAATTGACTTGCCCTTTTAGCTGGAAAGGTCACTTGAAATGAGTATGAAAATTGTGTAAATGATATACTATGGCCATTAAAGTCTCAGATTCTGACTCTACATGTTGGGCAGTGTTACAACACCAAACGAGGAATAGCTTTTGGAATAATAGTTTTCCAGTGTCAGACTTGTAGACTTAATGCAAAGGTGTTCCAAAGCTGGCAAGTACTGGCCATTAATTATTATACCTTATATACAGTAACTGCAGACAACCATTGTGCGTTCATCCGCCCATGTGTACTGTGCGTTCCATGACACTAATAACCCCTCTTTCATTCAGCAGCCCATTCTTGGGGCACTGGGCCATTGCTTTGCTCAAAATCTAGTGTAGAACGCAATTAAGTAAAGAAATGAATTAAGTTAGAGTAAGCAAAATTTTCTACTGCTTGTAGCAGCCTAATGCAAGTTCAAGAAAATTCCTCATAATTAAAAAGTTACACTTTAGCTTCCCACAGTACAAACATTTCATTACATGTATTGAAATGCCATTTATGCAATTTGATCCACTTTCTTTTTAGACAAGCAGTGATCCGCTATATTGTCTTGAGGATTTTTTTGAGGTGGTGCACCACACACACACACACACACACACACACACACACACACACACACACACACACACACACACGGCTCAAACAAATCGGCTGTCACTCATTGTCTTCACATTTCATCCAAAATGGAAAAAAAATATTCTCATATTTATCACAATATTCTCCTCTAATACATAGAGGATTTCAGTGTAGGTTAATTTGTAAGTTCTGAAAAACTGTATTATTTGTGCCTTTGCCTATCTAGTCTATCTTTAATGTCTTTTAAAAAGATCGAAATTTAATAATTTAAAGAAGATTGTTCTATTTTACTTCCAGTAGTTAAAATACATTCAACTATTCATTTTAACTATATAGTTTGTGTTCAAATCCTAAAAATAATCTGAGTTGATTTGACAGCAGACAAGATCTGCCTGTAATTTTCCCATGCTATTGCCCTGATAAAAGAAAAAAAACAAAAAAAAAACAGGTGTAGACCTAGAGCACATTGTATATCATACTTTTAAAAAAATCAAGTGAATCAAAATGAAATGTCAGTTTGGTACAAATGTTAACTGTGTTAATTTTTCTGTTACATAAAACACAATTTTATGGTTGACATGGTGGAAGAGGATTAACATCCAATTTATATACCTTTAAAGGAAACAGACTGCTAATGCTGTAGCTTCTAATCCTCCCAGCACTCCAGGCGTGGATGTGTTCAGTCTGCTAGACTGACTCCAAGTATAGTGGCTGGCCTGGATAGCTGATGACTAAAGTAGTGACTGAGGGAGTGCAAAGGCTACAGGGAAATCAAGAGTTGTTGTATCCAGCAGCTAAGAGAGGGACTTGACAGTGTCAAAGGATTATGTACTGTGGGGCTAACAATACTAATGGCACTTCTTTTGCATTATGATAATTGCCAAGACAAAATTGCCACCTAATTTCTCCCTGTTTCTAATTATTGGGCTCTTCAATGTAAGCAGGCAGTGGGAGCAGAACATTGGCAGGCAATTAAACTCCTGCAATTATGGCTCTATTGTAAAGCACAGCTTTACCGAGGATTTGTAGGGCAGAGAGTGATTGCTCTCCGATGCAATTAAATACAGAATAAAGCTGGTGTGGACCTGTGAACAGATTCTTTAAAGTTCACTGCTCTGTTTCCTAACAGCCAGCCACCAGCCAGGAAACCTAAACCAAGTCTGTGAAAGAGGTCACTTGTCCAAGAAGCCATAACTACTAAACAACAACTCCATATCTGTAACTATACCCTTAAGGAATGCACACAGTTACACTAAGCCAATCCCACATTCAAAATAAAAATAACAAAAACAACCATTTGCACAGAAGACATTTCCAGGGAGGCATGCTGGTAGGAATAGCACTCTTCGTCCTCTAGTGTGTCGGAGTGAGCAGTGACCCGATGCAAATGTCTGCACTAGGAAGTTTAAAGCTATGAACTGTGAGATACAAAGAAGCGTGGCCATCTGGAAACTCAGTGACAGGAAGGTGTTTATGAGAGACTAGGGGGAACAAGGATCCACAGTCTACTTTGTCTCATTTTGTTGTACAGATGCTACTGAGCCATTGGAGGATTGTTTAAACGCCGGCTTGGGACTCAGAGAAAGACGATATAAACTGGTCAATAAAATGGTTAATGTTGGTCAAAGAAATAGGCAAAGCTGTAAGACGTCAGCACTGGCAAAAAAAACAAACACTGAAGACTAATTCTCTTTGTGATAGCAGTTTAATGTTTATATATTTAAACCGCTATCTGTGCAAATGACTAAAGGCTTTTTTATGCACTCATTTTTATAAAGACAGCAATAATCATCTATTGAAATTCTATGCTATCTACATTGCTTGCTCACTTTCAAAGCTTGTTTTCCCCTCTTCAGTTTCTTTAGATGTTGCTGTACCTTGATCTGAGTAGTTGAATTTGAGCCGTGACAGTGATAGATGATTTATCGGATTGCCTACCCTTTTGTTTTCCTATCCTTTTCCAAACCATTTCCAGGCAGTACGCCCCAGATTATTTTGTGAAACATAAAACATGTGGCACATCAGGTTATTTAGTACCTTAAATCAAATATGTTGGAAAGGAAGAGAAGTAAATACACATATAATACAAGACCGATTGCAGTTTCTATGATGTGAAATGACTTTTGGTGATGGCAGTTAAATAGAACCGTGGAAAATTAATGGATGATGTGTAACACCAAGAAAATTTTCAGATATAACTTAACAGGTGTGAAATGACCAAAGTCTGCAATGTGCAAAAATACTGCTCAAGTAATGATGATGTGACTTTAATAAAGAAACAAATGTTAAGTGTGAAGCTATGTGTCTTAATGGAAGGTTTTTCCTGAAGTGGTGACATGAAACTACTGAATAAAGTTTAAAAAGAATGATGAGCACAGACATCACCTGCTATCAGTTATCTCGTCCTGTGCTCCACTACCTCTGCTGCTGACGTGGATTTACAGCCTGGTTTTGCTAAGGTATTGCTGCCAAAGAGAGAGTGGGAAATTTCAATCTCAGCTGGTTGCTAAGTTTACAAGAGTCTGTCAAATCGGAAGATAGAACAAGTGTTAAGCTAGCAGATGGGCTACATACATACAGCATTCATTTCGGTCCATAGTTAATTCATATCGTTGAGAGCTGTGGTAGTATATTGCGTTGTGGTACTATAAAGCATACAGTACCGGTGGTGGGTGGGAGTAGCTGAAGAAACGGCTTGTTCATCATCTGGCATGAGCCTTTTATCAGATTTTAACTTGTGAAGGTTCTGATTGCACTTCAAGTAATATGCATGGTTTTCAACTTGAGAAAAAGTTATCTTAAAAATGATCAGTAGAGCTAATTTAGCATATTTCCATTTATTTTGCTCATGAGGTGTGAAAATCCTCTTAAGCGCTGTGCCTATAATAGTGGGGAAAACCCTTTTGATAGATCAAATTTCAACATGCTCACTGTGAATTCATGCTGCATTAAAAACATTTTCTCTTATTTCTATCACTAAGGAAAGAACATCTACTAGGTGGAAGCAAAATGCGTCACATACCAGCCTCGACACCAAACACATTTCAGACCACAACCATCATCGAACACTAACTTCATTTTGATATCCACCCACACCTCTTGAGTCTCCTGAGAGTCTTTCCATAGACAAACAGGCATATAAACACCTGCCAAAGTACTTAAGCCTGCCTTCGTGGTAGTTTCTACCACATTAGGTGTGTCCAGGAATACATTTTGCCATAATAACAAACACAAACAAACTCCCAGGAAACATTACCACTGCTGCTACAGGTAATAGTACATCATGAGATACTTCAAGAATTGCAAATAATGATGCCACTTCCCTAAAATGAACATCTTTGAAAATCTCTGGGAGATTCTAAACACGCTGTACATGCAAGATATATCAGAAATCAAACTGATCTCCAAAGAAGAAATATACAAAATGAGGGGCAACACTGTATTTTCCTTAAGAGTCAGTAACCACTGGACTACATTTATAAATGAATATTGGTCTTAGATAACAATGGCCATGAATTAGGTCAAAATAAATGCTAATGGCACTGTCTCAGAGATGAGGTTATCCACTGTTGTTTACCATGTTAAGAAGTCACCTTTTCAAAGTGATCATATGACTGTTGGATACATGCCTCTTGTTGTGATGCGTCAGTTGGCCAAAATAAGATGAATTCAAATAAATGAGGGGAGCATATGTGCAGCACATGCTCAGGCTTCAGAGTCTTCTAATTTCTAAGTTTCCAACATGTATAAAAGATGGCCATAGCTACCGTGAACTCTTCCACTGGTTCTGAAATCCCATTTTTGAAGTCTTGAGTTGCACAGTCCCACAGTTGCCATCTTGGTTGCAAGAACTGGATGTGATGAGGAAGGGCAGGTTTCATTGGCCAACAACTTGTGACTGACAACTCGTTGGCCAATGAGTGTGCAGTTCCATAATACAGAGCCTCCATTTTGAAACATATGACCAAGATCTATAAAATGTCCTTTTTTTTTTATTCAATATGACCAATGAAGGAGTTCATTTAAAAAAAAAAGACAATATATATATATATATTTTATAACCTTTGCTCTTACATTCAATACGTTTGTCCACATATAAAACAAAGCATTGTTTTGATATAATGCAGAACCAAGGGAACTTTCTGTTCTCACTCTGTCTGGGCAAAGAGACTTTGAACACCCAGCTGCTGGGATCCTTTGTCTTATGCATTTTGTTTTGTAAATGATGTAACCGAAACTGATAAGCTTTGACTATATGAAATCCTCACATGAAGAAAACATGGTCAGACGTCGTGCTCTGGTACGAAGCCTGGACCAGATCGATCTGTAATCTGTGTGAAAAAAATGGCTTTATTAAATTTAATAAGAGACTCCTTTTTCTGTTGTGTTGTGATTCCTGTTCGATAAACAAACACGCAAAACTTAAAAGGATTCACCCGTTTTGCGTTTTTTAAATTTCCTTCACCAACAATGAGTGACTGAGGTCATTAAAGTGTTTACAGAGGTCAAGAAAGAGAGACTTTTCCCCCTTAGACTTCTATAGGACCATAGGTCTTTTTGCAACCACAGCTATCGCCATCTGGCTGCCTTCAGATAGAATGCAGGGTTTTGGGTGCTTATGCATTGATTTCACTTTTCCGGACCCGAAAGCTCTCTCCATGTTTTATATTATCTGTGGCTCAGTCTTGGCTCACTTTGGTGATGCTGTTATATGTAATGATTATACCTGTGGTATATTTTTTGTTGTGGTTCTATTTATCTGACAGAACCCAAAGACATTAAGAGATATTCTGAATGGATAATAAATGAAACTCAGACTCATGATTCAAAGTTCAGCAGCTTTGCCCTTCAACAGCAGGGTGAAATTTGATGCTTTTGGTAGCCTACTTTAGGCAGGACACTGGGATTTGCTCTTTGCAACAAACATAATGTTCCTAATGTTTACTTGCATTTGAGCAGACCACAAGTGGTCACTCAAGACATGAAGACACTTCCTAATGCCAAGTGTAATATGACAAACTGAAATCTGTCATCTGTAACTTTAATATATCCTGGACCCCTAACTTTGGTGACAAGTATACTGTATATCGCACACAAGATACAGGATACATAATCGTAATGACGTTTTGCAAATAAATTAAAAAAAAATTAATTTAAGAAACTTGTGCAGTTCCAACAAATGTACTAAATATGGTTGAGTAAAGAAAAATTGGAGAGTCTTGACTTTAATGGACAAGCAGCATGTGGTCTTACAGCAGGCCATTAGTTATCATCAGTCAGCTTAGAGTCACTGGGCCACTCTTTTAAATCCATTAGTATTAGAAAATGTCCACTTTACATTACAAAGACAAAGACTTAAAAAGGGGAGTGATCCAAAAATGGACAGGTTTCTATCAGTTACCTTAAATTAAAGTTGCACTGTTGCATAATTTGTAGCTACTAAAACAGGGTTATAATTTAAAACACACCAATTTTTACAATTGTTGGAAAGGTTCAGTTCTCAGACCAGACACCATCAATCCAAGCAATCTTTGGTCCTGATGTTGATGATTCATGTGCCATTTTTCATGTTATGGCATGCCTAATGCTTTGTCTACAAATATACAGTAAGTTGCACTACAATCCCAATTTGAAATCTACAGAGTTAGGAATACTTCCTCTGAGGCATATATTTGCTTTTTTGCATTTGTTTCAACATGGCCAATTAATTCTTTATATAATTGATCTTTTTTTTTTCTGTGAAATCCATTAACTTTTACCCTGAGGCCTCACAAAACAGAAGTACCAAACACAAATACTATTTTCAACTGCCGTTGCCGATTTAAATTGGTGCCGTTAATCAAACTGTGGGAAAGAGTACACCTAAAAGCACAGTGCAACAGAGATCAGCTCCACCCAGTTCCATTAAATGTTGAAAAAAAGCATCTTTTTATATCATGGTGGTATTTCAAAAGCATCTAAACATCTATTTGGTGACATGATAGCTTTGCAATGCTGTTTAGCTGATGAAGCTGAAGACACCCTTTTTTGTCTAACATATGTTATGTGTGTTTTCATATTTTAATGCTCTAAAAATGAAAATGAATGAATAAATTACACACACCACCTTCTTCTGTTCCTTCAACCGCTGTTTGCATCTTTTTCATGGCCTTCCATCCTGTCTCTCATGTTCCTCTTTCATAACTGTCTTCAATGGAAGTTTTCTGCCACTGTGTGAGACACATCTGCATTGCAGTGCCAAGGGGAACGCAATGGCTGGAGTAGAAGAGATGTACATATGAACAGCTTTAGACTGAGGTGCAAAGAGGAAAAACGAGAGAATAAGGAAGTGTGGCCTGTCATTTGCAAAAATAATGGATGCATGAGTGACAGGAAAATATCACTTTGCTTGTTATTTGGTATATTATACTATCCTGGTTTTACTTTTTTCTCCCCCCCCCCTTGACACAAAAACATGCCCATTTAAACGTCCAAAATCTAATACAAACACAACCATTTGCATCTCAAAGTGCTGTCATAGGGAAATCACAGACGGGGTCATCCACCCCCACCTCCCAGCGAGCCTCTGAGCCTCCCTGTTATTAATGGCGTCATCATTTTTCCTCTGCTCACTCTATTTCCCTTCTGATAGTGGGGCCTGCTTCATCGTGTTCTGCCATGTTTCTGTAATTGCTCCAACAGCCTGCCTTATGCTGAGCATATAGTTTTTGTGTGTGCGTGCGTGTGTGTGTGTGTGTGTGTGTGTGTGTGTGTGTGCGCGCACGCCTATCCAGCGGGTGTGTGCCTGTCTGTAAGTGTGTGCATATGT
>VUQJ01001827.1:0-10104 GCA_015108635.1 Andinoacara biseriatus | reverse complement strand
TCAAAAAAGCCCTTTTTTTTTTTTTTTTTTTTTTTTTTTTTTTCACTGCTATTCACGAAAAAAAGCGTGTTTTGAAATACATACAAATGAAACAAAGTGGATAATTTAGCTTTATGTTTTTTGAATTTTTATCCATCTTCAGAACACTTTCCAGTCATCTGTGGTATGAAATTTAGATGCTCCTTAAAGAACAACTTGAAAGGTCCCAGCAGTGCTCTTAATTTGGCAGCAACACATTTATCTTATTTCTGCAGCTCTTACTAGGAGAGCATTAAAGACTTTTTTTTTTTTTTGATAGAGCTCTTAAGGAGGGGGTAATGTGAAGTCTTGAAACTTTACAGCTGCTGACTGGAGAGCGAGAAGTGCTACATGCATAAGAAAATGATGTTAAGCTGTGGGAAAAGTGTGTGTCTGGACTAACATTACAGTGGATCACTGAGGACTGCACAAATGTTTACAGAGTGTGGCGTGGTCAGTGGCCAGAACCAGTACCTGAACAGCGATGCCGTGAAGCCCCACCCAGGACTGGACTTAAACAGACCAATCCAAATGGAGAATGGGGTAACTTCAGGCATGTGTCCTGTTTATCAAAGCCAAGCCTATAGCAATGCTGGACAGCCAGGTGGAGTTAATAATGTTTCTAGGCCGCTGAAACCAGTGCCACTCCCAGTCCCTCCTCCCGCAATCAAATTAGGGCAGGAAGGATTCAAAAAAGTGTGCCGAACAGAGGAGGACAGTCCTAGTCCCTTCCCGGGGCTAGCTTCTGGTGTGCTGGAGATGCGTGTTAAGGAGGGAAGCAAGATTCGCAATTTAATGGGATTTGCCATGGCACGGATGCAAGGAGAGAAAGGTGTAAGTGGGGTAAATGTGAGTGGTGGTGGGCTCAGACAAGTAGTCTTTACTGGGTCAGGTCGTGCAGTCACTAAGACTATCACTTGTGCTGAGATCATGAAACGAAAAGTGGGCTGTTTGCACCAGCTGACCAAACTGCGGTATAAGGTGGTAAAAGAAGTGTGGGAGAGTACTGAAGGAGGGACATCTGAGATGACAGTGCACAGGACTGTGCCCTCCATCAGCATCCTTCTTTCCAAAGATCCTCTGGATCCCCAGGAACCAGGCTATCAGCCTCCAGAGACTCTCAGTGCATTGTGGGAAGAGAGAGAGGGTACCGAACCTGCAACAGCATCCAAGAGATCCCTTGGACCTTTGCCATACAGCAGTTTCCCCGACTGTAAGAGAGTGTGCTTAGGGCAAGGCGTCTCAGTCCTCCCTCCTCCCTGACTGGCCCAACTGGTGTCACAGTGGAGAGGATTGAATCAGAGGAGTTCATTTGGCACTGCACTCCACTCAAGCACAATGCTGAGACAATCAGAACATTCACTCAGACAGAACAGTGCTTTCTCAGAAGAACTGACTACCAATTCCAGCCTCCAGAGGTCAGTTTGACTGGGACTTAAAAGGCTGCCTCTGGACATAAAGCATTTACAGGACATCTTTCGTGGTACGTCCATCATGGTCTGTCACATCCAGAAAACTTTGATGATGTGTGCTACCATGCTAATGTATGACATGTAGAAAATTTTTTTACATCCCATTTCACACTGACAAAAAGCCATGAATTACACAGGTTCCAGGTTACTGCTTTCAGTAAATTATCAACGACCTGTGGACAAAATCATTTTTAGCATTATGTTACAATCATCTCGGCAACCACTTTCCCCATGCTTTTAAATTTAGACTAACGTAGATTCAAGTACACAGGCATACACGTGTGCACAGACACAGACACACATACACACAAACAGCTTGAAGCCAGTGGTGACATGACAAATGCAAAGCGTACACATTTTATTTGTCTGAGTATTAACTCTCATGAAAACAAAATTAAATAAATTCTTTTTTTTTTTTCGGTGGGAATTTTCATTTGTATTTCATCTTTCTTACTCAAACATCATTGATTTTGCAAAGCTGCAATTGAACAAAAACAAAAAAAAAATCACAGTGTGCTGTTCTTTTGATAAGAATAACAGCAGTGAAATTTGTCTGTAGAAAAAGCTGATTTAATGACAAAGCTGTTGATAAGGCGCAGTCCTAAACCAACCCAGCTTGACAGAAATGCCTAGGGCAGAAATACAGGCGCAGATTATCATTAAGATAACAATATAACATCACACAACACAGTGGAGAAAAGGATGAAAACAAGGTTTGACAGAGCTTCATACTACACTGGTCCTGCAAAATATTAAACCAAGCCAACAAACGGCTCTCCTTCCTGTTTCAGCTTATAGGCCTACACGCCCACCATATCTATTATAGCCCACCTCTTCTTGTATATTCTTACATTTCACAAGCAAAATAATACGCTATAAAATGTGGTCTAAAAGGAACCAAGTTTTCAAAGTAACGCTATGCACTTGGAATTGACAGACATAGCAAATGAAATGGCTGTATACTTTTTCCAGTTGACGTTTTTTATGCATTGCCTCCCTGAGTTTTCACACTATTTAAATACCATTTTAGTTGCAAAAGCGGTACCTCTAAGTAATTGCAGAAGCTTAACTGGATGCTGCAGACATTTTTGCTGCTTGGATGAAAATTCAACCCTCTGCAGAGTGCACGGCAGCAGGAATAAAACAACTGAGGGCATATGTAATGAATTTTATGGATTAAAGATTTCTTTAAAAGTTGTTCTGAACAACACAAACAAAATAACCCTTCCGGGGAATTAATCTATCCAAATACTTAAGACCTTTTCCATTTAATCACCCATATGTTCCACGCATAATAACTTAGATAAGTGGAACCTTGTCTTAATGCTGATCTTAATGAAAATCTGCAAATGCAAATGTCGACCCCCTAAAGTAGATTAATCAAAGTGACTCCTAATTGGATGGGGCATTGTTGCTGGATTTTAAAAGCGGGGGGGAAAAGAGAGTCAACTCCTGTGGCATTTGCTACCAAACTCATCATACAACAAAAGAAAAATGCTAATATTTCATATAGTAGTCATGCAGCAATTTAACAGTCTATGACGGACATAGTGATTAACCTCCCTCTCGATCCCATTAAATGAATCAGAGCACAGTAGAGCACCCAAGGTTGAATACAAAATGCTGCGACTGCAATACAGGACATATGTAGCAAACTGTGTGTCCTCAAGACTGCAGGAAGGTTATCATTTCAGGTCATTGTTATCACAGAGTTAACAACTTTCATCCAAGAGCCTATGGGACAATCAGTCTACAATCCAGGCCAAACAGATAATGCCGCTATAAGTACATTTTAGATCGACCCGCATCTGTTACGTTACTAAGCATTAAGAATTCTGGGCCAAGTGTGAAATGCAGTGGGGGTAATTAGGGATCATGGCAAAGCGTACCTGACTGAGAGAACAGATAAAACATACTGACAAAAACATTATCCCAGAGCTAAATCCAATGAGGCTGGCATGAAATAGTATGGTGAAGGAGTCAACAAGGCGCATTATAGGAATGTGGACAAGGTTATTCACAGGCTGAGAGTCTGCTTTGCCAATAATGTTTAGCTGGTTGTTTTCAGGCATGCAGTCAAGGGGAATTTTAAGGAAACACAGGCCTGGGCTTAAATTGTGTTTAGTTAATGCTATACTTTCATATGAGACATTTAAACAGAGTTTATAAGGATATTTAATTAATTTTGAAATAACTGAGGATGATGAACTGTATATAATGCATTAAATACTCACTAAATAGTTCAATTATATTAAATTGTAAAGTCTTAAATGACAAAGGATGCTATTATTTTAAGACTGATCACGGTTTTCTGTTATGGTGGACACAACAGTAACCTCCTGTTTGCCAAAGCCAATGACTACATGCACTGAATGTGAATAAATTCATTTTGAAGTTAACATAATGAAAGTGTTGGCACTCCATTTTTCCCCTTCTCTGCCGCTGCAGCAGATGAGAGTGAGGTCTCTGGGATGGCGTGGGAGTTCGCTATCTCCCAGCCTCCAGATGGCTCCGTCTTCTCTTATCTAGAAGAATGGGTGCTGCCTCAATTTTTCAACTCGCCTTATCTGGGAATCCTTTAAATTGAATATTTACTGGGCCTATGTTTTCTGCCTGTGTTAGCCCTCTGAAGTCGACATTCCTCTTGCTTGTTGAGACAGGCCAAAAGGTTTTTCTCACTCATACACTCTCTTTGTCTGCCTTGTCAAGTAATGGGCCAGTGATTGATTATGTGATTGCTAGGAAAGAATGGAAGGTTAAGCTGTTAAGCAGAAAGCAGTGGAGACATATTAATGAATGGCCAAAGAGGGAATATGTTGAACAATAGAGAAACATACATTACCCAAACATGACATCAGGCACCACCACTATATGGCAGGGCTAAAGTAGATTAAATTAATCATTTTCCAAACAGTCTATTGTTTTCTGCACAGTGTACACTAGAGGTTAAGAGAACACTTAAGCAGTCATTGAAAACATCTTATTGCCAATTGACTGGCTATGGTCTATCTGCATAAACAAGCTGTGCCACAGCTACTCCCTGGTAAGTGTCTGGAAATGTCTTTTCAAAACCATTTTGCGAAATGCCTCCATGTTGGATTAATCAGTGCAGCTGAGGATGTAATTGCTCTGCTGAAGTCAAAGCTGTAAGAGCAGATAATGAACACTGACTACAGGGCTGCCAGAATCCAGGGCAAAAGAAATGAGAAGTTTGAAGACCAAAATGTCTTCAGCATTCTTTTAAAAGCTGGGACTGAAGATGAAGGCTTGCTGTGTTTAAATGTATTTAAAGTGAATGCATTTTTTCCCCAAACACACACACACACACACACACACACACACACAAAAGCAAAACAATTACTCCGAGGTTGCTAACATGAAAATGTAACAAAATCTGAGACAAATATGTTGGGCTTTTACAATTTAAAGGGAAAGTGGGGCAAAATTTTGCATTTTCCGATGCTCTTTAAATTACTTGCATGTTTATGTATTTAGGAAGTGGCATGGAGTTACCAGTTCTATATATTACACTAGTATTGAATTAATTTTCTTACATGAAGGGTGGGCTTGGAAATATGAAAACTAACAGCTGCTGCCCTCTAGTGGAGAAGTAAGCTCCAAGTCAAAAATTGCTCCAGAGTGTCATTATTGATATATCTGACAGACATAAATGGCCTGGCGCAGTAGAGGGTTTCCACAACAAAGCTAAATGGCCACGGAATAGACCCCCATTATCTGATGAGCTTATTATCTATAATACCGTTTTAAGAATATAACAAAGCATTTACAACAAGCAAATGGGAGCTCTGGGCTATGCTATTTTTTGGATCATTTAATGGCAATCTCAAGGCTGGTATCCTAAATTCTTGCCTTTTTTCTGAGACAACATTTCACCCTTTTTTTCCCTCATTTCCTTCCCTATACAATAATGAGAGGATTCAATTAGATTAAAGAACTTGAATCAAGGAGGTTTCATAGTAACACATTACGCACCATATCTTTTCTGAAGGGCCTTGATGAGGAACAAAGAGGCTCGGCTTAGGGACCAATATATGTAAATTAAAGGGGGGGGGAAGCCAAACAGAATTAGCTTCATACTTTTCCAGTAATGCTCAGAAGAAGATGCAGGCAGGAAATAAACACTAATAGTTTAGCTGGAAACAGTAAGGTCCTTCAGTTTTTTCAATTTTTGATCTCAGCTGTGCACATGAACAATGCACAATAAGATTCAGTACTGCAATTAATATTGTGACTGAGCTGCTCAAAAATACTGCCTCTGTTTGGAGATGAAAACATGCCGTTTATAATGTCCAGCACTCTCTGACTGTATTTATTGGTGAAACTGAATCCTGCTTTCCTGTGTGAGCTACTGAAGTAATGAAAGAATTTTGCCCTTTTATTCTTATATATATATTTTTTTAATTCATAGGGGAACAAAGAAATTCAACACAAACTCCTACAGTACAGAACACCTTTTCCTTTGTTTGTTTGACTGCCACTGATTTCTAATGTCACAATATTACATGATATCACAGTGCAGTCACTGCACAGGGTATTGAGTACGCATTACCTGTCATTGCACACTATTTTAGTTTTTTTTCTATTTCCTGATTTATTAAGTTCATTTCTGTTTGAAATTATTGGAACCTGTTTCCCCTCCCCCCCCACCTGGTCACAAGAGATGGTCGTCCCTCCCTGATCCTGGTTCTGCTGGATGTTTCTTCATGTTAAAAGAGTTTTTCCTTCCCACCGTCACAGAGTGCTTGTTCGTAGGGGGTTATTTGATTATTGCTGTTTTCTCCAGAATACTGTAGGGTCTTTATATTACAGTATAAAGTGCCTTGAGGTGACTGTTATGATTTGGCACTATATAAAAACCCTCCATGATTATCTGCTATAATACTCACCTCTAATCAACCAAATAAATGATGTAGCAATAACACATTTGAAATACCACATTTATCATTTTAATTACATTGCTACATAAATATCAGCATTTAAATTAAATCAGTGTTCACCTTGTTACATGATTTTGATTTTAAGGTTGCTTTTCACATGCACAATTGCACGTCAGAATATTAAGAAATCATTATCAAAAGAGGGTTCACAACGTATATTACTGGTAATCAGAGTAATATAAACAAACAAATGACAGCAGTGGCATTAGTTAACTGCATATTTGTTTTGTTTTTTCCCAAGGTCAAAATGTTTTCCTGTGAATCCGCCTCCAGAGAAGATAATCATAATTGTTTTGAAAACCTATTTTCTGAAATGATTCACCTGAAAGTAGCCTAACCCTTGCATCCATACTTTCAGTCTCATTAATTAAAACAAATGCAGAAATCTGCTATGCTAATAAAAAGGATTTGGCTTAATAGCCCTCATCACACTGTGAATACACCGTTTAAGGTGCAGGATTTCATCAGTTATTTTGCCAATCACATTCCACAGCAAGGTTGACAATATGACTAAATGATTTGGTTATTTGAATTCAAACAGTGCCGGTTGGGGGTCCACTCTGCACAGTGGGAGGACTGGTAGAGTAATATCAACACGGTTGTGATTACTCCATTGAAACAGTAGGGTGCTCCAATCAGAGCCGAATCACTCTGCTCATTACAGACTACAAGGCCAAATATCAGTGGGTGGACTACAAAATCAGGCTTTGCATGTTCCCACTGAAATTAATTGAAATTCATTTGTGGCACCCTGATGCTCCCCATCAACACCAGACTAATTCACATTCACACAATTCAGCCTAGGTTCATTAAGCGCAAGCATGTTTCAAGGAAACAAAGCATTCCAAGGCAGGGGTGTAATCAGTAATCTGGACCTCACCTTGCAGGGGAAATTCTATGGTAAACTGCAGTTTACATTATCTGATATAAAGAGTTATCTGATCACTGTCTGAATGGATTTAACCCTGACACCGGAGCATACAGACCCCTGGGCACAAACTGAGCATGCATCAAGACCGGGACATAAATGGTTGGTGGGCCCTACCCAACTTGTTTTGATGATCAGGCTTTTTTTCTTCAGTAATCATACATCATACAAGTAACCATTCCATTTTCACTAAAAGCTCTAAATGGAAAATGAAGCAGCCAGACATTTTTCCTTTTTTTTTTATAGCAATAATATTATAATGTAAGTTTTGGCACGTGCGCACACACACACACAGACAAACACACACACAAACACAAAAACACACACACATAAACATCTGGTGTTATCTTCTTCCGCTCTCATTCTTTCCATCCATCTCTGTGACAGTCTCCTCCTCCTGTTCCTTCTTTCAGCCCCTCTCTTGCCATTCCTGCTCGAGTGTTGAGTACTGAAACAATAATGAAGTGTTCAGAGAGCTTTTCTTGGGAAAAGCACTTTTGGGATATGTCCACTTTGAAAATGATTACATTTTTTATCAAAATAACAACAACAATGACAACATTATTATTATTATTATTATTATTATGCAGGTAAAACATAAATATCTTCTGGATACTCACTTCTTTGATTGTGAAAGGCAGCAGGCTCTCCACTGGTGAGAGCAGCCTGGCTCCTTCATTTAGCTCCAACCAAAGTTTCACATCATAAATTCACTGCAATCATGAGCTGTTGCTACAGCTAACTTCCAGATTAGCTTGCATGCCATCGCACTGAATGTGTCAGCAACTTTAAAACTAACTGTGTTGTTTTCACCCTGAATTGGCTGAACCAAAAATGGCAATTTTCATGAACATTAATTGGCTTACATCAGTAAATATACCAGTAAGCATAATCTCATGTAGCAGATAATGTAATCTCCATATATTAATTCTTACTGAATTCTACAGAAACAGATGAAATTCCAAGCACATGGATTATCTGTTTATGCCACATACTTACGCCACATAGGTAGCAATCTGCATTAACAGCTCTTTGCGTGCGGCAGCTTATGACGCACATAATTTATGCACAGCATAAAGTACAAAACAGGAAGAGGTTTCATATCTCTAAAGTGAACCAATCCAGCACAAAAACATCAACTGGTAATGCATCGCACTCCTTCCACTAAGCTACTCTAAAAAGAGACTTTCGCTTTACAGTAAAGGTCAAAACGTTCATAACCAGGAGCCTCATTATTGATTAATAGTCAATATGTGATTACTATTTGCTATAAATAGATTCTTGCCATGAGGTTTTTGTGGTGTGCTTCACTGTTAAACTGCAAGTACTCACTGTCACTCTGTAAGCATGAAAAATCATCCAGCATCCTGAAAGCACAATTTCTTTTTTTCAGTTTTCTTAACATGTCGTGAACTGAGCCTATTGTGATTACAAGAAACAGCAGGAAAACCATGTGTGTAGACCTAAGTAATAAAATAAATAATGACTAAATTCAGTCAGTTTCAGTTTTCGGTCTTGATATTTATCATGATGCCTCACTCACCACAGGTTGTGTGATAAAAGACACTGTTGTTTTCCTTGTTGTGAGTCTGTTGTGAAATAGGCCTGATACTGGTATCCTCCAGATACTAAAGTAAGTACTTTAAGTTTATTTTCTCATACGTAAATCAGATCAAAAATTGTTTAACCATACTTCAGCCTGTTTTTACGATTTCTGTTTCACAAACCTTCCAAATTCACCTGCAGTGAAACAATCAGTTGAGCAAAAACTGTAACTTTTAACCACTGTTGCCTCATCTGAGCTAAACCAAGATGATGACCATAAGGCCATGTTTTTTTTAAAGCCTGTCATGTCTGGAAGTTTTTGTACCAAACATATTTGCTTTTACAAGACGAGATCTATACTTTCTCTACAGGCTACTCTTGTTATCGTTTGTATTTTTCTTTTGTTTATTCATTCATTTCGATCATTGTTCACACAATATGACTGCCAGGTCTGACAGGCAGGAAGGAAAGAAGAAGAGAGAGAGAAGAAAATTTTTAAAAAGGAGAAAAGGAGAGAGGAGAAAACAAAAGAAATAATAAATAAATATATATGTATAAATCCCAGCTCGCCCCTCCGGGCGGTCTTTGTCCTCCAAGCTCGGGTCCTCTACCAGAGGCCTGGGAGCTTGAGGGTCCTGCGCAGTATCTTAGCTGTTCCCAGGACTGCGCTCTTCTGGACAGAGATCTCAGATGTCGTTCCAGGAATCTGCTGGAGCCACTCTCCCAGTTTGGGGGTCACTGCCCCGAGTGTTCCGATTACCACGGGGACCACCGTTACCTTCATCTTCCACATCTTTTCCAGCTCCTCTCTGAGCCCCTGGTATTTGTCCAGCTTCTCGTGTTCCTTCTTCCTGATGTTGCCGTCACTTGGTATTGCAACATCTATCACTACGGCTTTCTTCCGCTGCTTGTCCACCACTACAATGTCCGGTTGGTTAGCCATCACAAGCTTGTCTGTCTGTATCTGGAAGTCCCACAGGATCTTAGCACTGTTATTCTCAACCACCCTTGGGGGCGTATCCCACTTTGATCTTGGGACTTCCAGGTCATACTCGGCACAGATGTTCCTGTATACTATGCCAGCCACTTGGTTATGGCGTTCCATGTATGCCCTGCCTGCTAGCATCTTACACCCTGCTGTTATGTGCTGGATTGTTTCAGGGGCATCTTTGCACAGTCTGCA
>VUQJ01001823.1:0-10846 GCA_015108635.1 Andinoacara biseriatus | reverse complement strand
CCACCCTTGTGCTCCCATGCTATAAGCCATGTTTCCTGCACTATCGCAGAGGTTTTTGTAATTTTATACTGTGTATGTGTATGTTTACAAAGTATGAGATGATTTTTTTCCCTCACTTATCCTTATATGTTTTCGCTATTGTTTCCGTCTTTGTAATGGCAGCGCCTCCAGAAGGGGGGCAGCATAGTCACAGTTCACCTATCTCCCCATGTTTGTTTTGTTTTGTCTTCTTGGATGGGTGTTTTTTTAATTGTAATTTCCCCATTGTGGGATCAATAAAGTATCATTCATTCATTCATTCATTCATTCATTGAACACCTCGTACTGTCAGTTTTAATTCCATTTTTATATAAATTATTACATTTATGTAAATATGCAATTGTACGTATTTGTGAGTAATTGCAAACTGAATTTCTGTTATTTATTACTGCAGTACCTTTGCACAGCCCACACTTTGGGATCACTGGTTATTCTTGCATTGTGTGACAATGCAAGCATAAAAATAAGTGCGCATAACATGAGAGCTGTGTCCAAGTGTGTGTGTGTTGGGAAACTCATGGCAGCAGACAGCCTACTACACTGGTGCCCAACTCCATCCAACACGTAGAAAAGTCATGTCAAGTCTGCAGGCTCAGGATAAGTGGCACACACACAGGTGAAAAAAAATTATGACCTAGTCTGTTGATGTGGATCACCCACCTCCGCTTACCATGTCACCTTCTATTCTCCCAAGGGCGCATAACACAAGAGCTATGTCCAAGTGTCTGTGTTGGGGAAATTACAGTGGCAGAGAACCTGCTACAATCCCATTCCCTGGCAAGACTTGTAACCTCTTTTTTTGATTTTATTTTAATCCAGTGGGCAGTGTATTTATGTTAAGTTCATTGTGGACACCTGGACACAAATACAGAGCCCAATAGTAAGATTAAAAGATGTTTTATTAAAATGGTCTTTAAATCAGTTCTTGAAAACAAAAAGCAGGTATTCTTTTTTCTCTCCTTTCCAAAACACTCCCAAAATAGTTCTCTCCACAGCTTCCTCAGTCCTAGCAGGTGTCTGAACAAAGAAAATATAGAGCACTGGACTGAACTTTCTTCAACTGGGAGGTATGAAAAGCACTGTGAATTTGCATGTTTCTGTGGTGTGAGGCAGACTGTACCACGATTGGTCTGGACCACGCAGCACCTTCAGTCGGGTGGGTGGAAGCCAGAAGAAAGACTAACCTTAGCCCCAATGGTGGGCCAGAATTCCCTCCAGACCTGAGACGTGAACTGTGGTCTTTGGTCCAATACAATGTCCACTATGATCCTGTGCAACCTGAAGACATGATCCATCACCAACCGGGCAGTCTCTAAGTCTGAAGGCAACTTAGGGAGAGCCACAAAGTGCACAGCCTTGGAGAAACAATCCACAATAGTCAGTACGATGGTATTACCTTCATACGGCGGTAACCTAGTGATGAAGTCAAGAGTGACGTGGGACCAAGGTCACCCTGGCACAGGCAGCTTACAGAGGAGACCAGCAGGAGGGGTGGTCAAAGTCTTGTTCTAGGCACAGACTGGGCATCTGACGATGTACTCCTGGATATCCTTATCCAATCATTCTCCGGAGGAAGGAGATGGTCTGGTTCTGACCTGGATGAAAGTGAATATGGTGCTGTGTGTGCCCAGTGAATTACCTGAGACCTCACAGGTCAGGCTCCATTTGCGGGGCTGACCTGACCAGAGACTCAATCTCCCAGGTCACAATTCAGGAGGGAGATAGGATGGGTTCTATTTCTTCAGGTGTTTCCGAAGCTGAGAACTGCCAGCATAGGGCATCCAGCTTTACATTCTGGGAAGGTGGATGGTAAGTGATGGTGAATCCTGTAAAGAAAAGATCCCACCTGGCATTTAGTTGTGCTTAGTTGCTTTGTGTGCCAGGTCCTTGTGATTTGTGCTTCAAACCCTACAGCCAGTATCTCCACTACTTCGAGGCCAGTGGGAGACAAAGGCCCAAGGATGCATTTTCTCATTGTGTTGCTGTGACAGAACAGCACCTGTCCCAGTGTCAGATGCATCAGCCTCCACAATGAACTGCTTGGGCAAACAGTTGCTTGAGGATCTCAAACGCTCCTCGAGATTTATCGCTCCAGCAGAATGCAACCTTTGGAGAGGTGAGAGTGAGAAGCAGAGTAATCTTGCTGAGGTTCCTAATAAAGCAATGGAAGAAACTGGCAAACCCTAGAAACTGCTACAGCTGTTTGTGAGTAGTTGGCACAAGCCAGTTCACCACCATTTGGACCTTGGCTGTAACCATCTACACTTGACCTTTCTCAATGATGAAGCCCAGGAAGGAAACTGCATTGACATGAAATTCACACTTCTCACTTTTCACTAATAGCCCTATTTTCTAGCAGTTGTTGTAATAACTGACAGACATGTTTCTTGTGTTCCATGCTGGAAAAAATGTGAATGTCACTGAGATAGACAAAGATGAACCAGTTGATAAAGTCCCAATGAACATCATTCATGAATGCCTGGAAAACAGCTGGGGCATGACGAGGCATTCAAAATGGCCGAGGTGGGTGGTAAAGGCAGTTTTCCATTTGGTGATGGGGGTTCCATAAGTTCAGTTTAGTAAAGATGGTGGTCCCCTGTATTATTTCAAAGGCAGAGGAGATAGAGCAGCAGAGCACATTTTCTTTTTACCTTTATGGCATTTAAACCTCGGTAAACTATGCATGGTCAGACAGTCTTGTCTTTTGGACGAAGAAGAAACCTGTTGCTAGAGGTGAGGATGACAGACGGATAATTCTAGCTGCCAGTGGGCTACAGTTAAGTTAAGGTTAAACATCCGCGTTACTGCCGGCACAGCCTGAGCTCACCTAAGTGGCCTGCCCCTGAGCAGATTAACCAGAAAAACAATCTTCAACTCGTCAGAGGAATAAGTGCGGTGACATTGCTTGAACACCAACCAGCACTGTGACAGGAACCCTCAACCCTCATCTCTGGGGTAGATGTGAATCCCTCTGGCTTTTCCGCAGGCTGAGGTGAGGGAGGCCTTGGTCGCTGGCTGAGATGGAGATTCTAGCTCTGGCTTTAACTTTAAGCATAATTTCTGGAGCATACCTTTAGTTCTGGCAACTTGCTGGAGAATAGTGTCCTGCCAGTTGTAAAGATGGCAAAGGGCTTTTCCATCCATTGAGAGAGCCTTCCTTATTCTGTCCATGACTATAGTGTCCACGTTTTAGTCAGATTATTCTGTGAAGCTCATTTTGGACACTTGGACACGATTGCAGACTGCAGTAGTAATGATACATTATGTAGGAAGCGTTTTTCATGAGCTTACAGTAGAAGGTATATAAGAAGTGAGCATGCAAGCTATTATTCAGACCAGTGATTAGCAAGTCACGATGCCATGATGTCATGTCTCGCTGTCATGTTCAGTAGTCATGAATTCTTGGCTGGTATTGTTCTCAGTTTGTCAGTCAATATGTGAATAAACAAAGTAAAATGTGGTTCTGGAGACATGCTGTAGCAGAAACCGTCACAAAGGTGATTTTTAGTATTTTGGCAGGTCTCCCCTTCTGTCTGGGTGTCTGTAGATAAATGTCATCAGCGGGGCAACTGTGCAAGACCTGGTAGCCAAACTGCACCGCTGGCTTTAATGTTTAATTTAATTTTGAATATATTGCTTTTGCCTTAATGGACATTTTTTATTCCTAAATTTAATACCTCTCTCTATCTTATGGAAAATGTTGAGCCTTCAAGCACTTTAACTGTTGTTTTGTTTCACCTAGTTATCAACACAACAGACAAAACTTTTTGCCGCTATAAAACCGAAAACAAAACCATTAGCACAGTTAAAAACAGAACCTCAATAGCATCCAATAAAGACCTCATTTATCATTTTCTGTAACCTAGAAATTAGGATCTTTTAAACAATAAAAATAAAAAAATTGCAGAATGAGCTCACTTCTACTGACATTCTGACCCATGCCTGTGAACATTATGGAGAATGGAGAAACTGATGATGCAGATGGAAGGATGGTGAACTGAAGCCAGACTGTAGAAATGAAATGTTAGC
This sequence comes from Andinoacara biseriatus, assembly GCA_015108635.1. Classification (NCBI taxonomy): domain Eukaryota; kingdom Metazoa; phylum Chordata; class Actinopteri; order Cichliformes; family Cichlidae; genus Andinoacara; species Andinoacara biseriatus. Next base: position 6,778 of record VUQJ01001823.1, on the reverse strand, counting down.
GGCATCTGTTGTGGAAATCTTGTGAGACCAGGTTTACTCGTGCAAGAAGAACATTCAGGATACTGAAATCCCTTACATGGAAATATTTATTGCAGAAAAGTTAGGCTAGGAGAATAGAGTGCAGCAATGCAGGTACAGTTATGTCCATACATTTCTGGACAATGAGACTTTTTAAAATCAAACAATCAATATGTTATTGAAGTGCAGACTTTCAACTTTAATTCATAACTTTCTTTGTAAGAATGTACCAAACTGTACATTTGGCAAGTTGTCAAGTTTCCGATGTCTCTTTGGCTTTGGCGCCATCATTCTCAGTAGAAATACTCTGGAGTATTGTCATCACTCATATGCATTGACATTCATAAGATGCTTTGCATCTGCTACTTTTGTAACTTTTGTAATTATTTTAAATATGCTAAACATGCCCCCTCCCAGTCCTCCTAATACAAAAAATAAATTTACCAGAAACTGTTGCTTAATTGCAGTTAGCAGGTATAATAAATTTCAAACACTATCTGTCTCATTACTTTAAATTGTATTAAAACAGTTGGAAAACTACAACAGGAACGCATTCTATTTAAAGGTATGTTCTCTTGATGTTTACTACAAAATAACGATAATGACGTGTCCCATCAGGCATAACTGACATGAAAATGTAACGTTAACTTCAAGATAATTTTGTGCTGGCTTTCACCCCAGGTTTACCCTGCAAACAAAGATCCTCACAGGCACATTCAGATAATGTTAATTTTTATTTCCTTGTCAAAAGGCCAGCTTGAAGTGTCAGTTATTTGTTGCACTGCATGTATAATTTATATCGACAACGGGACCTCATATTTATTACATATTTATATACTGATATAGTGCTACCGGTACTGTACTTGTTTGATAAATATTACTAGACTTACTAATGTTTGATTAAAGCACTAACAGTCGGCTTTCATTCATCATGAGTGTCATAATGAGCAAAGGGGGGGGGGGGCAACAACATTTGTCAGTTTTGGTCTTTAGAAAAGCTTCAAGTTAGCTGAGAGCATTTTTAAAATGAGTAAAAGTCAGATGATAAAAATATACATTGGTAAAGGAGATGAGTCAGTGTACAATATCTTGATATAGTAATCATTGCCGTTCAGATCAGATATGTATGGTAAGTCTATTCCTGCCTGTTTGTGTTTTGAACCAAGAAAGGTTCCACACACACAAAAACAGGTCAATGCAATTTCTTACTTTTTATGTATTTTATTGATGGGTAGATGGATTCTAAGAGCCAGATTTAACTTTCCCAATGAAGACTCCAGGGCTATTCACAAAGCCGCATTCACCCACGGTGCTGTATGTTTAACCAGTGCAGGAACATATGAAAAGACTGATTGATATCTACTTTGCTTCATTGTGGAAAGATGTCCCAAAACTACACCATGCCTCCCACTGGACTGCTTTTCCATCATTTTCTCCTGGTTATAGTTTCTTGAATTCCATAGCCTTTTCTAGCTGGTTTCAACATCAAATTCTGATTTGTTTTCCAAGCTAATTCAGTGATATAAGCAGCTACAGAAGTTCTGAAATCCAGAGTTGTTGCTATCTGGAAAAAGTCTGCCATTATCATTTTAGTTTCAATATAATTTCCTATTTTTTTCAGGCTGTTTAACAGTGTGGACTTGCTGTTTAACAGTGTTTGGGGTGCACTGAGTCCTCAGGCCATGCTTTATACAAAAATAAAGGTGGTGCACTGAACATGGTGTTATGTTAGGCAAACACTGTCTTTTTGCACATTACTCCTGATTGGTGACATTCACTAATCAAGAGTAAATATAGCTCAAATTCCCGTGGTTGTGCATCATTGTATTGAAACATGTAATTCAACCTGGAAACTATAGCAAAGTGCTGCACACCATTTTCAGGCTAAATGTGCCACTTATCATCTAGTTTCACAACAGCAGGAAGTAAACAATGAATGTAATCTCCAGGAGTTTATTCCAAAAAGCAGGAACTCTGATTTTTCACTAAACCTGCCTGCTGGAATAAAGGCCTGGTTTCTGTCAGTAGATTGGTGGCTTTGCCACACAAAGTAGTGTTTAACATGTTACAATAAAGTACAATAAATGATTTATTAGTCCTATTTTTTTCTATTGAAACAATGTGGAAAATAAGTACATATATAAATATAAATTTATAACTCTCAAAATCAAGGTCCTCCACCAGAAGCCTGAGAGTTTCAGGGTACTGTGCAGATATATCTTAACTGTTCCTAGGACTGCAATTTTCTGGACAGAGGCCTTCCAGTTTTGAGCATGAGATACATAACAAAAGATATACCAGCTCGAGAGGAGCCCGGCTTAAGAAGGTCTGTGTCAGATGTTGAGGAACCTGGACATACTGATGAAAAAGTAGGCGTCTGGAATAAGGCTTACATGGACAAGGAATGACAATATGGAATGTGTAGAATGCGTCTCTGCCAGCTGTCCCAATGAGAGAGGTCATATGCAATACATTTATCCATACAGTTTCGATACATACTATATGGTCCATTAAGTCATATGTTGGTGGACCATATTGGTGAGGAGCTCCTGCTGCTTTTAAAGCCTGTATGTGCTCATTATTTGGTGCCATTTCATACATTCTGAGAAAATACTGTACAACAAAAACTATTCTCTCTCATTTGGTGCTTTGAGCCAATTAAATTCTCTTCAAAAGGTGTTTATGATCTCACTACTAGGCGGTACATCTTTAAATCAAAAAGTGCATTAAATAATATATCTGGTTTATACTGATAAGAAAATGAATTTGAGATATTTTCTTGCGTCTGTGCTCAGTTGGGTTTCCTCTACTGTCATTCAAGTTCTTTCAGTTTACACAGTCATTGATCTGCAACAGAGATGCTTTAGTTGTGCATGTGAACTTTTTTGTGTGTGTGCAATGAGAGCATCATAAATCATACTTCAGCATCAGTTTTGCCAACTATTTATTCAACTAGGAAGATGAGTCACCAAATAACCTAAAATGGACAGTGAGAGGAAATCAGAGCACCCAGTGGAACAACACTTTGGTACAAGGAGGATACGTAAGTGCCACACAGAAAGAAGTTTGAACCCAGAAGGCTTGAAGCCAAAGTGCTAACCACCGGAACCATCGTGCTACCTTACTTCAACATAAAAGGGCTTAATCTGGGTAATGCTAATGTGCTTAAAGCCTTGTCGAGGTGCTTGTGTGCCTGTGAAGTAGAAATGTGGTTGTTATGTTATCTTTCAGACATTAAAATCGTTTGCTCATCATTATGGGAAGAAAATTTCCTTTTTTTCTGAAGTTGTCCAAGAATTCTATTTAAATCCACATGCTCTTCCTTCAGTAGAAAAGCATTATAATGGAAATATGTCTCAGTTATTTTTTTTTTCATAGCTAAATATGGAGCTGCGGGCTGTTGCTGTTGCTACCACAGTCCCTCTCTGACTTGAATCAGGCTCTGACTCAGAAGGACAATTTGACTGAGATTGGAGGATGGCAGCTCTGCTTTTTCTCTTGTCCTCTCTGTCCTTTTGTGCTGTAAGAGAAAAGTGCAATCTGTTTTAGTGATTACCGGCTGCCTCACAAGAAATCAGTAACACTGAAGCGCAGGTGGCGTCTTACCTTCTCTATAAAATGTCTTGTGGCATCTTTAAACAAAGAAAAAGCAACACTTCTGAGGCAGTTCAGGTCTTTTATTTGACAGGACTTTCTGTCTGCTGCAGCACATAAAGTTACATTATAACTAAAGCCTGTGCCACGAAACAGCTCAATAATGTTTACATGAGCTGCAGGAATAAGAAATCTTATAGCCCATTAAGTGCTTGTCAAACCATCTGCCATGTCAGTGAAATGACAGACTTGTCATTTTGTTCCCATGAGCATAAAAACAATAACACGAGTTTATCTTTACAATCAGTTCCCCCGGATTTTGGCAGCGTCCTGTTCAAACACTTCATGATGGCATCTTGCAAATTTAACTTCATGTGCAAACAATTTCAGCTCTTAATATATTATTAAGTACATCCCCAACAAAACCTTGATCAATGACCACATTTAATGTGTTAAACCTTAAGCAAATAAAGTAAATAATATTTCAGATAGAAAGCTCCTCTCAGTGTTGCCTTTTTTCAGAAAAGGTCCTAGATCCGTGTCAGAAAAGTCACTCATCATTCTCTGGGACCAGGTATTTAATTCAGCTGAGTGGATGAGAGGCCTGAAAATTTTCCATTTACATATTCATTTGCATGTCACAGTAGATCTGTTCCAGGGTGAGTTTGTTAGGCAGCAGTGTCTCTGGCGTCTCTGCATACATTGTTAAATGTGAATGTCACTGCCTGTTGAAACAGGACTTTTGCAGAGAAATATGTCTCATGATTGGCTCACTTTTGGTGCAGTCTTTCTTTTATAACTGTTTGTTTTTCTTTCTACAGGTTAACCACCTTTAGAAACTTGTTCAGCCTCAGAATTAAACGCTGCAATATATGTTGCTGCATTGCTGAACACATATAAAACTAAAACTTTATTCCAGTAAATATGATTATTCTAGTATGTAAATATTCACTGCATCAGAATAATTTCCCATCATTATAATCATCGTATTATAAAAATTGACTCCCAAATGTGTAGCTGTGCTCGAAAAGCATTGTTTGTGGACATGACAGCTGTTTTCAGATCATGTACGATTAATCTGGTGAGCATAGTGAGCATTTAAAACTGCTAAAAGAATCAGATATTTTCTTCCAAACTGGTAATGGCCAAAAATATAGATAAAAGATTATGGTGAGCTCCACAATGATGTAGAGCAATGAAGTTAATATTGCCTTAAATTTGTTCACAAGCTGGCAGGTGATTCTACAAAGCATGCAAAACTCAGGGGCAGATGTCAAACAAGAAGGGAGTCATTTTATTCTGGCTGATGAAAAGTCCACAAAAGCAAAATTCATAAATCCAGCAAAGGATGAAAGTGGTGAACAATACTGAGGTTTAACCAGGGCAGACAAAGCAGAGACCAACATGCAGCGCACACAGTACAATGTGACACAGAACAAATGAAAGTCTGGGCTGTTGCTACAGAATCACACTGGTGGTTAACTAAGGGAGTGGAAGCAGCTGGGTATCAAGAAACAGGTGACAATCAAGACAATGAGACAGGTAAGGAGCTTAAACTAAACACAAGACAAAAATAAGGACTCAAAAGGGAGATGCACAGAAGAGGTTAACAGATGTAATTACTAATTCTGCAAACAGCAGGTAAGAATGTAAGAATCTTGTATTTAACAATAACTCAAACTTCTCTTTTCTCAAGGTTGAAGTTCAGCCTTCTGAAGACTTGCTTTAGGCAGGTTTCACAGACTCACACATTCACAAGTCAACTCACAGGGTCAGCTCTCAGGTGAGTTCCACAAAGGTCTCTCTAATACAGTCAGACTGGTTCAACTCAGCTCTCAGGCAAGTTTCTACAATTCTCCACAGGTTCAGCACACAAGTAACTTTTGGCAGACGGGCATGAGATAGGTAGGGTTCCAGAAGCAGCTGCCTGACCCTCTTTAGAGTTCCAGGATAGGGAGAGACGGACAGAGCAGCAGAGGAAAGACACAGAGAAGGTGGGTCCACACCTGGAGAACAGAGGCCTGGACTACAAAGCAGGATTTTGTCTTATGTAACTTCAGAGTTAATGCTGGGTTTCCTGTACTATGAAGGTGGCTCACTTCTTATATCACCATTGTAACTTCATAACTAAGATCACTGGGTATGAAATACAAACCAATCAGTTCTCTGGAAGATAGCGTCGCTATTCCTGGAAGATCCCTTTCACCTGTAAAGTTGTGCCTGATGGTTTTATGTTTTCCTGATGAGCATTGGTAATAAATATAGATTCTTTATTGTTTGATTTTGTTGTTGTTGTTGTTGTTGTTGGCTGAAAACGACAGTTTCGACAGTTTAATTGGATAAGCACTAATGATCCTGAAACAAGACACCTCACACTGCACTTCTCTCCGCTGTACACTGTGGGCTTGATATCAATCACAGGTAGACTAAGTCTACGTGAGAAATCAGTTATTTAAATTTTGATTTCTTACTTCTTCTCACACCATTAAACACATTGAGACTGCAGCTAAAAGAATAAAAATTAAAACTGCCTTATGTAAATTTGAACATTAATTCAATGGGATTATAATCAATCAGTTTCACCAGATTATTAATGATAGCTGTGATATCAATGAGTCTGTTAACTACACTTTTTTAATAAAGTAGCTCATTTCCAGTCTTACTGACCAAAATGTTTGTTTTTAGCGCACACACATTCAAACAGCACTTTTAACTTTAAACTACTGCGCAAAGCGTTTCCTCTCACGCTGTTGATTTATCTCCAGCAGCTGTGTTGCTTTCATTCTGTATTATGTGTGTAACCGCTTCATATTTTTCTATTATACTTTTATCTTCCTTTAAAAAAATCAGACACTCAGCTGCCAGTGCAATAATCAGTGTGATTGTGATAGATGGTGCCACTCTCACCCCTTTCGTGTGAACACATTTAGGTCAGGAAAACCTGGAGTTGACAACCAGCTCCATGTGACCGCTTATCCTGATCACCCGTGTTAGGATAAGTGAATCCAGATAACAGAAACTCACCTCATGGTGCAGGACCAAGGAGGGTCCATGACTATAACTATGAAAGTAAAACCAGAAATAAACAACATTGTAGCTGAAATACAGAAATGCAGGAACACGGACAGGGTTTGATCGTATATATATATATATATATATATATATA
>VUQJ01001822.1:0-12462 GCA_015108635.1 Andinoacara biseriatus | reverse complement strand
CCCCCCCCCCCCATCTGAATCAGTAGAGTGTAGGACAGGTTATTGTGTGAGCAGCACAGACGTGTGGAGGTCCAGAAACATGAGGTCAGCCTCCACCTTCTGGGTGGCTGCTGGTTCCAAATCAATAATATTGCTTTGTGTGTGTGTGTGTGTGAGAAGAGTTTGGCTAAGCAGCAGTGCAGGACATGTAGCTGTTTTCTCTCCCGGTGCGTCACACATATCTGTACATTCTTTTTGTCTGTTCAGTTTTCTCTGCTCCCTGTTACTTCACAGTATTTGCTGTGGAGCTGCTAAACAAGCTCCTGGACTTCCTGCTAACCGATCTGTGAATCCTCCATTTTCTTCTCGCGGGCCTGAAATGTCTCGTTCACATTTAAAGAGACCAAAACCAGCTGCTCTGAGAGCAGGTGTAACAGGGTCTGTGGAGCTGCAATAACCAGGAATTCAGACCAAAGCTTTGCAGCTCTGCTTTATAGAGACCACAAGGGAATGATTTACATATGAAAAGGAAGGATTTAAAAGCATGATATGATTCCTTTAAGGTACAGTATTCCAAGATTCCTGCTTTCTTGCACCCCTGACAAAACCCTAGAAGATATTCGCTCTGATCTCTGCAGGGAGCTTTTGAATGGATGCTCCAGGATGGACGCTACTTTTTGCAAAGTCGTCTGACTGTTGTTTGTGTCTCAGATGTTCCTTTTAATGTCCTCTTTAATGAAATGATTATTTCAAATTTTTATCCTGAAAAAAAATCAGAGGAAGTGGCCGCTGCTGAAACTACCGTCACTTAGCCACTAAAACAGCACTTTCACTGGCTGCATAAAAAGCAGGAAGTGTGAGATTCCCATCATCCCCTGTCTTGATATTGGCCAACAATGGAAGTGCATTAGCACCAATCAGAAACATTAGAGGAAATTTGCTGTGGCAAGATTTGATAAAGGGCCGACGCATTCTGGAAACAGCCTCCCTTCACTCAGCTGCTGATAATAGACAGCTCTACGGGCAGAGATGGGGAAATAATTCACGTTTTAAGCCTTAGCGAGTGCACTTCCATCTGATATTATCAGCTAAAAGCTTTAAAGTTTCACCACTCAAGGAAGGAGTGTTTTTGTCCTCATTTAGCTCAATTAACCAAAAGTAATTAGGCGCACAGGGAAAGAGAGAGTGATTTAGGACTCATTGTAATTGTGATGTTTCATCATCAGATACTTTTTTACCCGGTGGTTGTGGACATTGTACGTGTGCGCTCTCATAATGCTCTCCTCATCAAGCCATATGTGGTGTGTGTGTGTTTCCTTTGGAGGCCTTTGTCTCAACCTCGAATCCTAAAATCCTCCCGCTTTCATCGTCACGCTAAAGCCATGTTGGTCATGTGGTTTCACCCTAATGTTTGCAGCACTTTGGTGAAAGCTCCAGAGCAAACATTCAGTGACGTCACACCCATCCAGCTCCCGTTTGTGGGACCCAGTAACTCTGTTTTCTTCTCTACCCACAGCTCTTACCGCCTGGATAAAATCAACAGCGACATGCGTAACTACATCACCAATTTTGCTGCAGACTTAAGGTGAATACAGGCTCAGCGCCTCCCCTTACCTCTCTGTTGCTGCCATGTTGCAGTGGTCAGATGTGAGAGCCAGCTGGCCCGCTGCCCTGCTGACACATTCAATATGGACGCCTCGCGGAGCAAACACTCGAGACGAGTCAATGAGAGGTCACCAAGGGCGATCTGCCCAGACTGCCAAAGCACTGATAAACATAATATAGATTTGATTTTTCTGCTGTTCTTTACATCAGCATGGGACTAAAGTCTTTGTGTGCAGAAAATAAAACGTGTCTGGATTGTGAGATATGTGGGGCTTCATCCCAGTTTCTTCACTTTTACTGCATCATTTACACTTAAACGCTGGCTGCTTCTACTCCAGGATGTCTTTGGGTGTTGATATTACTTTGCAAATATGCAGGGCCTTGCTACGGCATCGCAAGATGGATTGGGGGACTTTTAATCACGCTGGCATTTCCGTGCTGCCAAACATCAGCGTTTATCTCTATAAAAAGCCCAGAAACTGCTTACTCATCCCTGCCTGTCATTAGAAATAGATCTGGCGGAGGGAACCTAACCTCACTTTGGTATTCCAAAAGTGACTCACAGCGTATTCTTTAGTTTGCTTAAAGCGCGTTCCTTCCTCGGCGCCTTTCCATTCCTTTTCTCTTCAGCAGATTCCTAACCAGCCGTGGGTTTCTGAGCACCTCTCCTGCCCTGCTGGGGTAGCACATTTAATTGACCTGGCTGACACCGGGGTGCTTGCTCACTGACTAGCTCCTGATTTGCATTCCCCTCATTTCCAAGCACTGATTGGATGTTTCAACACAACAAAAATGAAAATGTCTTTTTTAAGGACACCGATGAAAGTATCAGGGGGAGAGAAACGGGAAGAGACGGCCTCTCCATGTCGCTCTCGGGTTCACGTTGCCCAGAGGAAGCCAGCTGTGATTGTGTTTGTCATCATGTTACACTTTTAGCCACTACACAAAAAGCTTGTTTATCAGTCAAATGATGCTTAATTGACTTGCTCGATGGCTCCAGTCCCACTCCTTTCCTGCTTCTCCTTTCCTCTCTCTCCGTTCAGTCAGAGCTACCACCTGCAAGCCACCAGGGATATGCACCCAAGCATTGCCCTGGATCCCTCCACCAACTACAATTCACCCAAGTTTCGCTCCAGGAATCAGAGCTATATGCGGGCTGTCAGCACCCTCAGTCAGGCTAGCTGTGTTAGCCAAGTGAGCCAGGTGAGTGTGCATCTTTGAGATTTTCCTGCCGTATCCCGGGGCTCGCCGAGGGATTAAAGCTCCACTTAAAGAGGCCCCTAGTTTCATTGTCACTTCACTTCTTCTTTAAATATTGTTTGTAAAACCCAGACATAATTTTTCTGACATAAATTTAGTCCTGCTTTCTTTCTAGAACACTTTATTGTACATTCTTTATCTGGATGAACGAAAGGATTCCAGCGGGGGCCGGCTGAGATATTCATCTCCTCGGTAAAAGAGAGGCATTGATTTTCTATGAGTCCTAATGCTTCAGCTAAACTTCCTCTAATTCCTAATCCCAATCGAACATGATGTTTATCTTTGATTCCTGATGTTGCTGAATGAGAGAGGAGTGACGACTGTCCGAGAAAGCATTTCCAGATCACACACATCAAATCAAACGCACGTTTCATGAACAGTAACATCGAGCTTTGTGCTATTTTTTAGAAAGCAAGAGGTCCTGCAGTAAAAGTGAAGAACCAGCCCAAAGGTGACATCCCAGCTTTTTTTTCAGTCGGAGGCCCTGGTTTTATTTTTTATTTTACGTGAAGGTTACAAAAAACTGGAGCTTTACAGGCGACCAATTATTTTCCTCAGCTAAATAAAAATATTTATATATCCTTACTGACTTATTTATGGCTTTTGTTTCTTGCAGGTGAGTGAAACAGAAATAAATGGCCAGTTTGAGTCTGTGTGTGAGTCTGTGTTCAGCGAGGTGGAATCCCAGGCCATGGACGCCTTGGACCTGCCCGGCTGCTTCCGAACCCGGAGCCACAGCTACCTGCGAGCCATCCAGGCCGGCTACTCCCAGGACGATGACTGCATTCCCCCCATGGCCTCCACCGTCACCTCCACCATCAGGTCCACCACAGGTAAGCGCGATTAAACATACAATTATTCATTTGCAAAATCTGTTAGTGGACATTGTGGATGTTGGTACTGACAAAATGACACTGAAACTGTATTTTGACACTGATGTGTGGAAACAATTAATAAAAACAATTAGTGCAAACTCATACTGTCAAACAGCTTCGAATATCTGCATGGATCATGCTTGTATGTTCTCATTTATGATTATTGTAGTTACCAGTTCATCCTGCTGTATTTTGGATACAGTGTTTCATCTGCTCATCCACAAAGAGTAAAGCTATGAACCCTATTGAAAATCTCAAATGGAAACGATCTGAAATCGGAATCAGGTCAGGATGAGGACACCTGCTGCTTTTTTTGGTGACGCCGAGCACGCAGCTTTATTTTCTCACTGCCATATGATCTCTTTTACTTGTAAGCGAGTTTACACGGTGCTGCAAACACTTTTCACTCATAGACTGTTTGATTCACACACTTTTGTCTCATTAAAGCTCATGTTTGCACACAGCCAGATGATATTAGACAGCTGTGTCACCACTCGGGGAATGTAAAGCTGTCACACTAGTTAGTCGTATGTATCACATATGCAAATTACTCAGCTGGAACATGCATTTATTTCTGATACTGAGCGTTCATTATAAACTGTAAGCTGTTGTTGCTTTCAACAATTGCCATGATTGCTGGATTCACAGAGGAAAGGATGCGTCCTTATACAGATGAAGAATGTGGGAAGAAAAGAAGAAAAACTGCTTGGACGAGAAGTCTGAGTGGATTCCACCTCCTCCCACAGTAGATTCATGTTGGACTATAGTAGGCGGAGCTAGAGGTGTGGACACCTGGAGATGTGCTTATGATCGATAAATGTGTGCTTACACTGCTTTCTCAGTAAACTCAAATATCTTTGCATTCTTAGGAGTTTGGCGAAATGCATTTTGCCTCTATTTTGGACATGGGGGCAACTCAATTTAGTCAAAGTGGACTTCACATTTTCAATAGGGTTCATACTGTACTTCCTGATTGATGAGAAAAGTTTTGGAATCTTTGCTCATCTTTTCCTCTATTCACTGCACAAAGTTCACATTTCCTTACCTCTCGAGCTGCAGAGCATGCAAGGATTGTTCTCACACCTCACTGATTAGAAATACTGTCAGTTCTCTGTGATGTGTTCTGGAGTTTCAGCTTTGTGCATTGAAAAGATGTGAAGAATGCATGCTAGAAATTAAGGGTGAGAAGGCAGTGTAAACCATTAACAGATATGAGTCAAAATGGGGAGCGCTGTCTGTGTTAGACTTCCATCCATCCAGTCAGAGTTTTCTATGCTAATATAAAAAATATTGCTGAAGTACATCTATGGGAGTCAGATGAGCCAATTGGTACAATAATCATAAGGTTAGCACTTAACTGCTGTTCAGCCATTCTCTTATTTTGACTCATGGCATTCAGTGCATGATTTGATGTTACTGCTTTGTGCCAATAAAAAGCACATTCTCTCCAGCTGCTCACACCTGTAGCCATATTACAGATACATATTTACATTTGTCTTCCAGACAGAAATTATGTGCAGGAAGACTCTTGTTTACCTGACCAGGCCAGAATACATGAGGATTTGGCAGACACAGCCCCTCTGGCTCATGATGATCTAGGCTGCCCCATCAGAAGAGACAGGCTTTACCACCACGATAACGCGGGGGCCACAGCCAAACCTTTGTCTGGACCGCCTGTTTCTCCGAGCCTCTTCAGATCTCCCGGGGCTAGTGCTCCAGAACGGCCATCGCCAAAAGCCATCCAGGCCAGTATCAAGGAGTCGGCTACTTTGGCTGCAGCGATCAGCATGCAGTGGAAGGAAGAGGTCTCGGCCATGCGGCAAGAGTTAGCCGAACTCAGGAGGGACCTCTGCAAAGAACTTCGTGCTTTCAACAGTAACTTCAACACTTTCACGCAGCATTACAACACATGGTCTCCCCAAGGAGCCAATGTGGCAACTGGAGCTGGAGCAGGTTTGGGTGCAGGAGCCGGACCTAGTACAGGGACAGGAACAAGGGCATGGCCAGGGGCAGAAACAGGACCAGGGGCAGGAGCAGCAGTGGGGCTAGGGGCAGGACGATTTGGAACCTCTGCTGCAGAGAAAGGCACTGGGGGAGCTAGAGAGAAAAAGCCCCAGGTATCCAAAGTATCGGTGGGGACCCAGGCTCGTAGCAAAGTCTTGGTCAGGCAAAGCACTGCAGATGCAGCTGTTAACTGTCCAGATGAAAAGGAAGAAAAGAAAGGGGCCCGCCGAGGTCTGCCAAAACAGCTCTCAATGGACCCGAGCATTCTTGCCTCTCCACAGTCAATGTATGTGGAGAGTGCCATTCCACTTTCCTTGGATCCAATACTTCCTGGCTCTGTTCGAGCAGTCAAACCAGAGCCACTTGACATGACTGCTGTGCCCACCAAAGCTGAACCTGAACCAGCACCAGAGCATGCGGTTGACAATGTACTTGTAACTTCCTCTGACGTGGCCACTAATGAGCCAACACTCACCACTCAAGGTACAGTTCCACTTCCATCGGAAGCAGCTCCCGAGAGTCCTCGGGGTCCATTAACAGCGGAACAAGATCTGACAATCACACCAGAGCAGACAGATGCAGGCCCATCCAATAAGTCCCTCCCACATTCTGAGCCGTCTTTCACCAATAACTTGAACCCCTCAGACCCCGAGCAGATTCCAAAGGATAAGATACAGCTGCCATATCCAGTCCCCGTAGTTACTGTGTCTCCACCAGACGAACAGGATGATGACATCATGTCAGATTCAGAATCTCCAGATGTTGTCACTGTGGACAAACAAGACTCAGTCTCTCAAGACCCTACTACTGTGTCTTCAGCATGTTCAGGATTAGAAAATCCAGATTCCTCAGACTCAACGCAAGAGAAACCATCAAACCTGCCCACAGTGTCTTCGTCTGATGCCGTTAATCAGGGCTCGCCCTCAGTCTGTGATACAGATGAGAGTGCCATAAAATGTCCTTCTATAGTCGTGTCAGAGTATGTCGACACGGACTTTCCTGCAAGTCCACCTGGCAGCCTCACAGATCCAGATCCTATTATCACCTTTCCCGATTATCCTTCTGACCATCCCCCCGAGGAAATAACATCAGGCTCAACTTTTGCTTCCAGCTCTGTAGAAACTCAACCAAACCCCGAATCAGAGTCTCAGGACTCAGATTGGCCACCTCTTCCAGAACCGCTTGATACCACCACGATATATCATTCTGATCTGGTCCATTTTGACTTAGTCATGCTGACATCCCTAGATCAAGATGATCTTGACTCAGTGTTTATGGATCCTGAGCCAGAGCCTTTTGACATAAGTATTGACTCTTCATCTAATATAGAGGATTTAGACCTACCCATGTACCAATCAGATAGTCCAAGCTCACCTCTGCCACCTGCTGACCCTGCTGCAATGTGCCCCTTGAATCCTTCAGAATCATTTGACTTTTTGGACCCAGCTATGGAGTATCACTTAGCGCACATGTCTCAGGATGTAGTCTCAGAATTGCATGAGGTCCTACCACAGATCACTGTCACAATATCTCCTCCTAGTTCAGTATCTCCTGACACATCACTGGAAATAGACTTTGGACCCACAAGTCCAGCCTCAGAGTGTCTTCCACCTGATGCAAATCCATCACCCCCAGATCTCCAAGAGATAACCTCAGAGGATCCGCCATTCATGGAGTCGTGTGATATTACAGCAGAAACACTGGAGTGTGTGGCTGTATCCCAGAAGACTGTGGGGCTCATGGAAGAGGATACCCCAGGTAGTCCAGAAGCATCTTCATCCGAGCAGGCCTTTTTGTGGTGCAGGTGGCAGAAGAGGGGCCAGAGGAGGGACTCGGTGCGCAGGAGCGCTAGTGTAGAACTTTGGAGTGGCAGATACGAGTACAACAGCGCAGAAATCACATACGTGTCTCTCACTCTGTGAGCTCATACCTCATTCTCAGCAGACAAAATGTAGCTCAAAGTATATTTACAGCTTATGGTTTGTAGCTGCCAGTGCACTTACAGCAACATGCAGATCAAATGCGATCATTGGCATTCTAGCAGGAACTTCCTTCTGCGTGCTCCATGAAAACAGACTGCATTGGTAGCAGCAAAACTGTATCTGATGGACTGCAACATGCTGCAAGAATGTAACACACACTGTCTGCAGTGATAAATGTACTGAGCAGGAATCCCTCAGAAACATTTACTGAAAGCAGTATGAACTCCTCTGAAGCAGATGTCAACAATAATGTGAATTATCGCCCAGGACGGCGCTCCTCGTTTCAGCGTACTGGTTTAAATCACTGGATGTTGCTGCATAACAAATGTTACACACATTTATTTTAATGGACTCTTTTTAAGAGCTCACTGGTAGACCATAGAAAAGTCCAGTGTGTGCAAAAGTCACAGTAATCATTTGCAATGATAGCAGGAACTTTCCTTTTTCTGACCTACTCTGAGCTCTCTGTGTATTGTCACTCCAAAGCGGAGTGAAGTCAATGTTGGCAGTTATCATATAACTATATAAAGACATGCTGTTTACTATGTGAGCTGTTGGATGGATGCGTTTAAAGAAAAAGGACACGAGGCTGTGGAGTGATGTTTGCACAGTGGTAAAAGGATCCTGTCCTGTTACAGCTGTATGCAAAAGTTTGAGCAAATTGTTTCTTCTGTTGATATTCCAGGAAGTGAATGCACAAAAAAATACACAACAGCAAATGTGTAATTCCTCTGTAACATCACCGACTCGTTAGCCCATCGGCTTCGTTAGGACTCGAGGTAGAATAGGGCGTTTGCACCGCGGTGTGCAGACCTTTGCATACAGCTGTATTCACAATCACTCTCAAACCAGTACAGTCACAGCATGTAGCCTGTTAGACACAACCTCATATGCTCACATGCACATACTATCAAACACACATGCACACGTGCTGGACTGCAAGAACAGATGAGGACGCTAAACGATTGCACTGGTGTGAGAGTGGGAGAAGCTCGGCGGCCCTGATGTATTTTTTACTGTAAGATATCTTAAAGCTCAGGAATCAAAGACTGAGAATGTACATCAGTGTGATGACACGCTGAATTGTATTCCTCCCTGAAAACAGGTATGTGTCATGTCATTGTGCGATATTTCCATACGTGTGATACAGAATGATGAAAATAATGTCGTAATGGTGCATGACAGATGGCCTCGATATTTTTTTGTGTACTCCATATGCGGTGCCTCACTGTAAGTACTTGGTTCTATTCATAGTTTCATTTTGATACCGAGTGCGATAAAAAGGAGCCTACACACACCACTGAAGACGCAGGATTGTGTTACCAGCAGAGAGCAGCCAGGAAGCCGGGCAAAATCACAAGATGTATCTGTGCTCTCTGCCCAATTAATGGGCTCTATGTGGACTCGCCCACTGAAGGCTGCGCTCTGATAAAGTGCACTGGAACAAAGGGAATCTTTCAGCAGAACATCAGCGAGCTGCCAGAAAAGGATTTCTCTGTTGTTTGGAATTGAATGTGCGCACAGCACTTTATTAAAGTTTGCTAAATTAGATGAATGTGAGAGGTTTTTCAAAAGGGTGGGAAGTTAATTAGGTTCTTCTGTTGAATTCATTTTAGCAACATAAAGTGCACCGCTTTTTTTTCTCTGCGGGTCTCTTCGTTTACCTTTGCAAAAATCTCATGTAGACGTAGCTCACGATTCATTATGCACTGCAGTGGTAATGTTTTGATTTGTAGCACGTAACCCAAAAAGAAGCTGCTTTAGGATTCGCTCGTGCACAGAGCCACGAAGACAGTTTTTCTGCTGCAGACACTCGGGCTGACCGGTGTGTGCCGTAACACTGGATTTACTGTTATATTATTAAAAGCCAAAAAGCCAGCAGTGATCTGCCCTATCTTAATTTACATAATGGCTTAGACTGCTTCCTGCTTCAGACGCGTTTCATTTCTTTCACATTTCATGAAGATTAATCGTCGTTTAATTAGACGGAAGCACTGAAACGCTTTCTGATTCTGAGTCAGTGACAAATATGATCATTATTTTTCACTTCATCCAGCACTTTACATTATTGGGGTGGCCATGACCTCTAACCTTTTTTCATTATTATGTTTTCTTATGATCTTAGATTAAAGCTGACAAACTGTAGAGGTCGCAGTGTCGTCCTGAATAAAAGACAAAATGTTGATTGTTGTTTTGTGGATCCGCTCATGATCTGTGTCCTTAATAAAGTCTGAATATAAGTGATGGAGCAAACGTCCGAAAATGAGTTGATGTTTACTGCAATATGTTTACTGCAGGGTGTTAGCAGCCATAATATGGCACTGTTAAAATCCTGCTAACACACACACACACACAGAGACTGATTCATTTTAATACAACCGCTGCATACACATCACTAAATCATAAAGTGCAAAACTCCCACTGAGCGAGCTGATCCTTACACCCTGCAGCGTCTTCCTGGATCCAATCTAAGGATGGTTTGTGTAATGTTAATACTTTATACTGTGTGTTTGGGCAAATGTGCCCACTCTTCTGAATATCCCACCGCTCCCTTGTTTTCAGGGATCCAGTTCTGCCTCCCCTCCACCTGCAGCATTGATTGGACTCCCCAACAGACCCCAGGTAAACCGTCTACCTGGGCATCCTCACTGCTCCCTGTCAGAGTGACATATTTCAGTGCAACATGAGAAAACGGAGATAAAGTGGAGAATTTACATTGTTGTATCTGCATTAACTCACACATTCATAGCCAAAGAAATCAATCACAACTACACAAGGCAAACTCCACAAAAAGCTGCACCTATAGCTGTTATTACAAGCCAGTTCCACACAAACAAACTGCATGCAGGCAAAAAGAACATTTTATTACATTAAGCTGATTTCACAAGAAGGCACAGACTAGATTTTAGTGTCTCTGCAAAAAGGTAAATGAAGAATCCAAATAGAGCCGTGGAAACGAAGCGCAGCGACATGGAGACAGGATCAGGCAGGTCTACACTGGTGAGCTGGAAAACTGACTGGAAAGAAACCGTCCGGCTGTTAGCAGTATGAGTTATGGGCTGGGGTTCGTTGTTTCTAGAGCCGAGTCCAGTAAAAACCCTCAACATTGTCTGTAGCCTCACTTTCTAGTGGGAGCTAGAGAGGCGTCCCATGAGCATCAGTGGGATGGGAACAGCTTGGATCGCTGGTTCACGGTTTGCTCGAGCTGACGGAGAGACTTATGGCTCGCAGGCTGGTGGCTATAAGGCTGGCTGTTACCAGTATGAGAAAGAGAGAGAGGCTGGAGGAGATGCAAGCCCAGCCTATTAATGTGCTTGGGGCACCGCAGACCAGCTCCAAGCTGGCGGGGCGGGGGGGTTATCAGTTTTGGCCCTAAAGGTGCAGCAAAGCAGTTAATCCACAGCTGGGAGAAGGACTCAACATATGTTTCAGCCTGTAATTTGCCCGTGGAACTCCTGATCTCAGCAGAGGGTGTAGCACCATGCCTACACCTTCACTACACCTTATTTTAAACCAACCTGCATATCTGTGATCGAGACAGGCTGTAGTCTTGACAGGCTTAATTGCTGAGAGTGTTTTCTCTGCTGCCGCTTGACATGTTTATGAGTGCACCGCTTTCTGAAACCTGCTTTCCAACATGCATCCATCCTGAAACCTGCAGCATCGCACAACCACGGTGAAACACGGACACACTCGCCTCTGCAGCCTCCAGTGTTTGCTTTCATTGGAGATTTCCATCTGTCGAGTTAACAAGAAGCCAATTTGCTGAACGATGCGTGAGGCTAAGAAGAAGCAGAGGCGTCGCCATATCTGAGCTCAGAAGTTACCAAACACAAACTGTCACGTTCACGATGTGCAGAGCGGCGCCTGCTCCTCGGATCAGGTGGGACGGCTCATAAAATGACTGTTCAGGACACTTTAAACGTTACCAAACGCTCCAGGTGTGGCTGAGTAACTCTGAGTAATGTCTCACCCAGTCTACTTTCTGTTATCGGAACTATTTTTATATTCATTTCTTTAATGTTTCTGTCTGCAGCGCTTGTGATAGTGCCAGTAATGGAACCCACCATCCATCTCCTCGCCCCCTCCCTTCAGATCATTTACATATCCTTAAAAGCCTGCTGCAAAACAAACTGCTGCATTTCCTTCGCAGTTATAAATCCAATCGGGGAGAAAGACTCTTAACAACGTGTCACTCAACTCTCCTCCAAACCCCACGCCCATGTTAGCATACAAGCCAGCCCCGATAGAGAGAGAGAGGTCCTAACAGAGATGGAGTGGTTGACTCACTGCCTTTGTGTCTCACGTTAATCAACCTGGCTGGCAGGGCTGTGTGTGTGTGTGTGTGTGTGTGTGTGTGTGTGTGCGCACATTGGAGGGACAGAAAACAAAATGGCTTTTACTTTGAATAAATGCAGCTGCCTCCGAAGATGCACTTATGGATGACTTTTTTAAATGAATGCTTCGCTCTGCACTGTAACATACCTGGACACTTCATCCTGCCCCCTGTGATGTTCAGCATATTTATACCCCCCCAAAATAATATCTGTACTCACGTATGCGGGAGTACCGCATCCTCCCAGGATTTCTACATGTTTATTTCATAGTTTATTTTTCTATGCACCATGCACATTCTAATTAATAAATGCATGCACCATTAAAGCACAATATTAGGCACAGGTTCTCAGCTTTTTCCGTTACGCCCCATTGGCAAGATGAAAAATATCTCATTTGGTGTTTGCACTGGTAAGAAAATA
>VUQJ01001821.1:0-13022 GCA_015108635.1 Andinoacara biseriatus | reverse complement strand
TTAGATTGCAGATTGTTTAAAAAGGGGGGGGGGGGGTGCAGTCGTGTTATGATTGCCATGCTTCATAGGTTTAATCTTGCAGTGTGAAGCAGCAGGTCTTAACCCCGATTTGTGACTGTCTCTCATTTTATGAGCTTTGGATTAAAACATCTGCCATGTGGTGTATTCTACACATAACGAGGTTTGTAATAAGATCAGCCTGCATGACACTGGGATCATAGCTATTTCTCTGTTACAAAGCCTCTTTCCTCTTTTAGCCTTTCATCTGAGCAGACAGATTCTTTTTCTGTATGGATTTGGTGGACTGACAGGAGAAAAGGAGTGAGTCTTTTTTCCCCTCCTGTCTACTCAGTGTTCCTCTTTCTTAGTGTCAAGCTTAACCATTTTTTCATTGCCACATTAGAAAAGCTGAATTTAAAAAAAAAATCATTTCCAGCTTTATAAATGTTTCAGTTTTAGCTGCTGTGTCTCTTTATTGGACTTCTATTAGTATGTTTCTTGACTTGTTTTTCACTAATATCAATTTATCAACTGGGCTTAGGCACGGGTCTTTTTTTAAATATAATTTATATATAATGTGGGATGTCCATTACAGATAAGCCAACTCTTATCTTAGGAGCATGTGCTCCATGTACGTCACTGAGGTGAGAGCTGTGCTCTGCAGTGTCAAAAGAAAAAGAGTTGTTTTTGTTTGTTTTGTTTGTATGTAGACTTCCATCATGGTGGCTGAATTAGAATAGCATTTAACAACATACAAAAACAGATACAACAATGATGCTTCACTCACTTCACTGACAGCAGGCCTCCTGCTGAGATTTTATGAAACTGAAAAGCAGAATCAAAACCTGCTTTAATGGCTTCATGCTGCATGAACAGGTTGTGTATGTAATTTACACCACTTTATGGTATACACCAACAAAGTGTTGACAAAATTTTTAATCTTTTAGGTAACAACCCAGTCACACATACTAGGAGACTGGTCAGTAACCCTCTAGCCACCCCCAGTCACCCCGACCCCCCGGAGTCCCTGGGGAAAAATGTGTATTTCCAGACTGGTTGCTGGAGGAGACCGTTC
Organism: Andinoacara biseriatus; assembly: GCA_015108635.1. NCBI lineage: Eukaryota > Metazoa > Chordata > Actinopteri > Cichliformes > Cichlidae > Andinoacara > Andinoacara biseriatus. The sequence goes on along the minus strand of VUQJ01001821.1, from coordinate 11,947 downwards.
AGCTTCAAAATAAAAGTTGTGCCTATCGAAACATGTTAGTTGCTACTTCTTCTTACTTCTAATTCTAATTACTTCTGCAGAAAAGTTGACACCTTTCACCCAAACTATGGGCAACTACAACAATCTGTTAGCGACTAAAGCAACCACACAGAGATTTTCATTGTAGCTTTGTGACCAATTTTGCCTGGTGACAGCCAGCAAGCATTCATTAACTGGTCAGGGAATACATATTTTTCCCTAGTAACTGGAAGTTGCCTGTGTGACTGAAGCCTAAGTAAGTCCACTTCAACCCTCTAAATGTAGTAACTGTGCAGACATGTTTGCCGATATTTTTTTTCATGTCAGTTGGAGTTCACAACCTTTTTTCTGTTGCTACAGTGCCTCACTAAAAAAACTCACAGTTCAAGTTGAGACACTTGAACACTGCTTGTGAAGGCAAGTTGCTTAGCAGAATGCTGGACCACACATGACGAGGCCACGTAGTCTGATGGAAACCACACGGTAATTTTCTGGGATAATGTTTTTCCTTTGTGATGGTGACGGGGAACATTACAAGACTGACGATCCATTAGTAAAGAGGAAAAATCCATTTGAATGCAAAAATGACAGCAGATTTGTTAAGACGGGATACCAGTCAGTCTAAAAGTGAAAATAGCAAGTGAATGCTTTTCATTTCAGCATGAGATCAAAAACTGTAAATATTTGTAGGTCTAAGGTATTTCTGTCAGATTGTCTATCAGTTAAACTGTTTGTTGTTCAGTGTTGAAATGTACAAGGAGCTGAAAGAGTGGTTATAAAACCAGAGAGGCAGAGACTGAAAAACAGAGAGATGTAATTGTTCCAGGGGATTATAGCCACATTCCACCACTGCTGTGTGGTGGTGACATCCACCATATCGATTAGTGCATTTAACAGCAACACACACACACATGCTGGGATAGCACAATGTGATCCTACAGCCACTGTCCCAATTTCAAACCTGATATGCTTCAGCTCTTCCTCTACTTCTTTACTACGTTTATTCTTTCTTTCCTCTATTAATGTGTTTCTTTGTGCCCTCTTCACTTTCTACATTCTTTATTTCTTTCTACCTGCCATTTATGCTTCGTCCTGTTTCTATAGCAGGTCTAAAGATGATGTGAAAAAAAATGATTAAAAAAAAAGCTATACGTAACAATTAATGTTTAAAAAAACATTTTGGGGTTGGTATTGGGCCCATTTTGTCAAACAGCATCTGCTGATGTGTAAAGTGTCTGTATAGACAATAGACTTTATATGACTAAGTCTTGTTTCGAACCCTTGACCTGAGCCTTTTTTCCATTTGCCATCTAGCTGTTAGAGATCACTTCCCTCGGCTGCCCTGGGAACGCTTCAGTTTCCCCCAGAGGAGCTGGAGATGGTGGCTGGGGAAAAGGAGCCTAAGCATGTCTGCTTAGGCTGCTGTCTCTGTGACCCGGCCCCAGATAAGCAGCAGAAAATGGATGGGTGGCATCCAGCCATTCTGAAACAAGATGTAATGACAAAGAACTGAATCTGGCCAAGAAACCAAGAGACACTGTCGCACATACCTGCAGCAACCTGTAAATCACAACCCACCCTAAAGCATTCCCTGCTTTATCCACCTTTTTGACCATAAAGGGTGCCATAATTCACCAAATGAATGCCACGCTTCATTCAGTAAAACTTGAAACTTGCGACTAAGAGCATAAACTCATCGAGAGAGTGTTCACTGAGACAAAGATCTGAGGGGTGTTTTCGAGTCACACCCTGCTGGCTATTAGAAAGAGTGCAGGTTTTGGCTTCATTTTTCATACCTGGAATATATCCATTCTTTACATAGAGGTAAAGACTGAATTGCATTTAACATTACAAGTATTTTATTTACAGTGACAGTAATGACACAACAGCAGCTATCAGTAATATATATATTTTTTAAATCTATCAATAAGAAAAAAAATCAAACATCTATTTATGAAATCATCACATCAGATTTCTTTTAAGAGGCCAGAATAGTCAAAAGAAAATCATTATTTTCACACGACTTGTTCACAATTAGGTTTTTAACTTACCCGCATTACTCTCTGCCATTACAATGTCATTGGGATTGAATTAATTTGCATCCTTTCCCAGAAGTAAACATGTTTTTAATTTTAATTATGTCCTGTTTAAATCCATATTACTTCATAATTAATGAATCTAACAATAATTTCTTCTAATTAAAAAAAATAACAGTATAATTGTAAAGCATGCTTTATGTTCATAATACAAGCTACACTGGGCAATAATGGGTTCTATGGTGGTTATAATGAAAACTATTAATCAGCAAGTTACTGTAGTTTGTACTAATGAATGCAATGCATAATTGTGTGTTGGTTTAATGAAATAGCTTAAGTTTATCGACTTTTTTTGACGATTTTAACTATATATGTATATTCAGTTTTGTATATTCATTAAGTATTCATAAAATTACTTTGTATTTATCACATAACTTTCACCAGGCACACACACACAAAAAAAAGACTTTGAGGATTAATTTTCTTTCATTTAGAATTAATTCAATATTTTAGCCCTGTGGTAGAATTTTGGTGCTAATAATAATAATTTTTAAAAAAACAGCAATTTTTAATGTTTGTTACTTTGTTTGGACTTACTTTTAATGGTGGTTTTGGTGGTTATTTGGTGAGTCTGAGGTTGGGTGCTTTGCAGAGAAGCTGAAAGGGGATTGATTATATTAATATTATTAATATTATTATATCCAATCTTTACCTAGTTGGTGCTCAGCATGTGGAGTCAGATATGATAATGTAATATGAGTAAGTGGGCGGTTAGTCACCTGACTCAACATATTGACTCAGCTGTCACTGAGACATAGAGACCTCTCATGCATTTGTTATGCAGATGTTGGGACCCTTGCTCACTGTGTGACTGCCTCTTTCTTCTCTGCCTCCCTGGTTTGGTGAACCTTCCTCCTGTATTAATGACATGTTGATAAAGAGCTCTCCCATTACACCCACACCCATCTTTAACCTTGATGCTGATCTGTGTTTGTGTGTGTCTGCCCTCTGTCATCGCTCTTCTATTATTTACCACGCGTCTCTGTCTGGGAAGGGCTTGTGTGTGGGGCCAGCAATCGCCTCTAGGTAAACAACCACTGCCAGTGACACAAATGACCCTCAGACGTACACACAAACGCACACACATACCTTACTAACCTCATCCCTTCTCTGACCACATCTCATTTCCGATCGATATGTTTTAAGCGAGGCCTCATCCGCCTAAAACAAACTTTGCTTGCGTGGCTGCTGTGTGTGTGTGTTTGTTTAATTTTATGGGGGATGCAGGTGTCATTTTCCAGGTCAGTCTATAATGCCCTTTAGGTTGTCTTCAGGTGACAGTGAGAGAGCTCCATCATCTCTATCTCTGACACCTCAGTCTGCCAGGATGTCTCTTTCCGTAGCCAGATTAGCTGCTCCGGGGTTGAGTATGGATTTGTTTGCAAACATGCAGACAGGTCTTTATAGTTTATGATATGGAAAACTCAGTTTAAAGCTACCTATATGTATATACACTTTGGCAGTGCCACAAAAAAAATATCACCTTTACACCTCTAACTGATTGCTCTCCCAATGGTAAGACAAAGAGCAGCTTCATTTGGTCATTGTTTTAGTTTCATGCTCTGAAATGGAACTGACCATTTTTACCTGTTGCCCTTTAAATCATCCAGTGCACCTGCCTTATTTCCTTCTTTTCTTCTTCAAAACTCTTTTTTCTAATGAGGCTGTCACAGGTTCAAAAGGAAAGGAAAACACACACATATGCATTTCAATTCAAAGTAACACAAATATGCTCCGTTACTACAGACGGAATGACAAACAAATCAGGAAAAAACTTTTGGTTAATGAGCCGTTCATCAGTATTTCCCTAATTACCCCTGATCCAAGACTTTATTCTTGAAAATGATTTTCCTTTACCGTAGAACGGTCTGGGAGAAACTAAATTAGTGACTCATTAGGTCATGAGTAATTCATAATTAGCTGTAACACGATTATCTCCCCATTTTCTTCATGAGTTATTCCTGATTAACTCTAACCAAACACTGAGCAGCAAATATTCATTCATTGCCGATTATGCCAACATTACTCACTCTTTTTGTTTCACCTCAAAAAAAAAGAATCATATTTAGTAGTCTCTTAGTTCTTCATTATCTTTAAAGTTATTTTATTTACAGTAATCAGAGACGCATAAGTAACTAAAAATGGATTAATGAATTAGATGCAGTTCTGTGCCACACAGTGCAAAGTTATATGAACTAAACTATAACTTTATAATTGGTGTTTGCATTTCACCATAAGCCTTAATTTGTCCTCCTGCTGCAGGAAAAGACTAAACAAATCTCCAATGTCATTGTACATCCTGTATAATGACAATAAAGGCATTCTATTCTATTCTAAATATTTATTTTAATAGGATACCCTCTTCAGTACTTCAGCACCCACATTTTAACTGAGACTGAAAAAAAATGAGCACAGTTATTGTTTTATATTAAAATCTTGGCCTTTATACCTACAATTTATTCCTCCAATTTTTCCCCCTTGGAGGGACCCTAACTTCTATACTTTGGACCCCTCGAGCCGGAGTGGGCTCAGGGACGAGTTCCTGCGCCAGGTGGAGAAGTTTAAGGCTACGTTCACACTGCAGCCTGAAGTGACCCAAATCTGATTTTTTTTGCCCTTATGCGACCTGTATCTAATCTTTTCATGACAGTCTGAACAACACAGATCTTATTTTTTTCAAATGCAACCCAGGCCACTTGGATATCTGGTCCTAAATCAGATACGTATCCGATCTTTTCAAATGCGACCTGTGTCTGTACGGCCAGGTCGCATTTATCTGACCTTCACGTCATTGATACTCGACAAATGTCACTATTCTGCGTCCTGGTACATGGAAGCGTAAAGAAAAAAAAATGACTTCCGCAAAAACTGAGCACGCTCGCTACGTGTGATGTTATCGCCTCTTCTACTGCACTTGCGGGACACTTTTAGGTTCATTTACAGTTCACAAACAGATCACATCCAAGTCTCATATATTTGGAAATGTGAACAACCACGCAGAAAAAATTTGGATTTCACAAAAATTCCAAATTGGGTCAATTCAGGCTGCAGTGTGTAGTGCGTAGTGTAACGAAGTATCTCGGGGTCTTGTTCACCTGTGACGGGAGACAGATCGGGGTTGCGTCTGCAGTGATTGCAAATATAAGTGGCAAAAATGAGCTTCCTTCAAAGGGTGGCTGACCTCCCATACAGATAGGGTGAGGAGTGCAGCCATTTGGGAGGGGCTCAGAGTAGAGCTCCTGATCTTCTACATCAAGAGGAGCCAGTTGAGGTGGCTCGGGCATGTCCTACCGGGAGGAGGCCCTAGAGCAGACCAGTATATGCTGAAGAGATCCTATCTCTTAGCTGGCCTGGGAGCGCCTTGGGTCCCTCCGCATTAGCTGGTGGATGTGGCTGGTGGAGAGGGAAGCCTGAGCTTCTCTGCTTAGGCTGCTGCCCCTGCGACCCGGCCCCAGATATATGGAAGAAAATGGATAGATGGGTAGACTAAGTGTAATAATACAAAGGAACTTTCAAAAATAGCCAGTGACTTAGTAATGTGGGAGAGAGTTCTTATTCCAGTCATTCGTATTTCATTTTGCATCAGAGAGGGCTACCTGGGTGTTTCCATAGTAGACAAACCAATAGCGAAACTCTTAAAATGTCAACAACAAAGTGGTCATTTTTAAAAACCTAAAAAGACGATATTCTCTCTATTCTGCAATACAGTTACTAATGCTAAGCTATAATCAGAATTTAAGGTTTTTCCTTTCATATCCTAATTGATTGTGTTTTGTTTTTATCTCCTTTCTTGTCTCCAGTGTTTTTCAGAAACAAAACAAAACATTCCACCTGAAGTTAGCTTTAGTGTAACACTTCTGGAGCTTTGGCAGGCCAATTCTATTTACAAAGACAGCATTAATTAAGTAGTAACTCTTAGTATCTGATATAAATTTAAAATAAATATTCACACACCGAACTGGGAAGACAGCCAGCAGACTCTGGACTACTGCAAAAAGACTGAGTGAGTTATTGTTATTGTGGACAGTTTGTATATGCACCACCCAATGTGCTAGTATGCATAGAGCATGCTGTTTAGTTTATATAGTGTGTGCCAAAATGTGTCCATGAAGGCGAGTGTGTGGGATTGCTGGCTGGCTGTCATCTGTACTGAAGCAAATCCAAAGGTAGAACAGACAACTTTTAAAAGTAAAGTCAGTCATTTTTTTTAGCTTTTTTAATAGAAAAAAGGATATTGTATGCATATATATATATATATATATATATATATAGATCTGTGTGTAATTACATCATTCAACAAAAAAAAAATTGGAGAAGGTGTCCCCTTCACCAAAGAAGCAAAAATGCAAACTAAAGAGACAACACCAAAGGCACCACAGACCTTAATAAAATGTCATCCTCTTCCTCCTCATTTCAAGCCTGAACTGAAGTCAGGGCTCTAACAAATGAAAATGTGCATAAAAATGCTTATTCATTCCTGTTATTTTCGCAGTTACTTATTTTCAGCAGATTAGACGTGCAATCCTCTCCTCTCTGCACAGCTGAGCTGAGCTAGCTAAACAACAACTGCTAAGCTAACATTATGCCAACTAATGTTAGGCTCAAGTGTCCTAAAACTCATGCTTTCTATAAACTCTGATAAACAGTTTTCTCACATCATATGAAAGTTTATTCACTAATCATCAGAGTTCAGTGTTTGAGCCCCTTCAAAGATAATTTCACTAGCGCTGGCTAACAGCAACTCATATAGACTAACAGCGGCAAAAACAGCAGTCCTTACTGACAGAAAAGTTCAAGACATCCTCAGTAGTTCACCTCAATATCACTGTCATTGGTCAGAAGTGAGCTTTACTGACTCATTGACTTGTATCACGGCCGCGGTCATTATGGGGTATAGTACAAATTTAATGTTTTTGATCTCTCTTAGCTAACTAAAACATGTTTGTCCCATAGCAGCCACCATAGTTAGGATTATGCACTTGAATTACGTGGGGTAAGAAAACTGAATTCAGTTGACTGTAGTCTGCAATCTACTGACATCTAGTGGTCAAAATTTAACACATTGTAACTTTAAACATTTGACATTTGAAGGTTCAAAAATCAGAAGCGTGTGATCATGAAAAAACTTACTAAGATGATTTCCTTATCGTCACTAGAAATTCTGATACAAAATTAACTTAACCTTTTCCTAAAAAATAACACTGGGTATTCCCCCAAACCGTATCGCTTTATGCTGGCATCAGGTTCCGCAATTAAAAGGTGGCATTCTTTCAATAGGCTTTTGCCCTTGAGACAAGGACTCAGTTTATACCGTTTATGTTTAAAATATGCAGAATTTGTGGCAAGTGAAATGCTACAGCTCAGGTTAGCAACTCGGGAGGATAGGTCTGCCAGAATTGGGAGAGATATGTAAGCCAGGGTCATTTGGAAAAGTGCGGGCTCGAACATGAATTGTTTCAGTGCTTAATTGAGATGGCCAAAGTTCCTCAGGTGGGAAACAACTGTGGAGGGTAGACGGGCAGATGTGAGTATGTTTTTCACTGGGAGTGAACTTCCTTCAGAGAACTGAGAGAGGCTTCTGGAGAACAGAGAGACAAGAGCATTAACACAGGAAATCCTCCGGAACACAAAAGGGTACATTTGGGAGCCTAATTAACACAATCATTGACAACAATTTTGTGAAGAGTGAAGGCTAAACCTGGCCCTTAGCAGGCTCGTGAGTAGATAAGCTACAGGTGTGTAGGCTGAAGTGCAGTAAGTGGAAGCTCCATTCAGAAAACGAGGACATTACATGTAAGCTTTAAATTTTCAGTCTGCGAATTGTCACTGAGTAGTCCTGACCTTTCAAAATAATTTCTCTTCTTCCCTCTCGTTCTCTTTCTTACATCTTTCTCCATCTCTGAGTGATGTCATCGCTCATTCTTTTCTTTTCCTGGAAAATACAGTAGCTGTACCTTTAGCTAGCAGACACACTGTGCAACAAACTGCACAGAAACAGTTTGTGTTTGGTGCTATTTGTTGAGAAACATTTCACTTTAAATTACCTGCCACTTTAAAATGTTACTCCCTTCCATGCTCATCAATGTTCCCACCATTAAGGTCCAAATAAATGGGATGTCGGGAAGGTGCACTCTGCTAAAATAAAAGTTTCAGGTTTTGTTTATGCTTGCATGCAGTTTACATATCTTAGCACAATGTATCACCGCAGAGCCAAAAAAAATCCTACTAAAGACAAATTGTTTATTAAAATAAAAGCTGATTTTTGCTTTGATTTTTATGCAGTTTTTTTTAGAAGTTTTAATTGTTTATACAGTGGTTATTTAGTAAAATTACATATTGTTGGCATATTATACATACATTAACCAGATTTATAACCCAACTGAACTTGAAACTAGGTCTCATAAAATGTCAACAGAACGTTTTATGCCCAGTAACAATGTAAGTTTCCTGACTTATGAAGATTATTTTCTGCTTTTTTTTAACCCTTTATTCTCTACCTTTTTTCTTCATCAGTGACAGTAAGAAGTTTAATTTAAGGTTAAATAACGATTATTTCTCTGTCACAAGCTATTATTCAGCAGTTAAACATGTTATTTATTTTATTATAAATATCAAGTTAGTGTCAATCTTTACATCAGTGCAAAGCTATATTGTTTCAGGCAGTATTCAAGGTTGATTAACATCCAGTATCTGATTGAGAAAGTTAGGGATTGTCTAAGCCAATGTAGTCTACCTTAAAAATCACTGTTGGTGAAAATAAAATCAGGTCATTGCATCTCTTGTAGTCACTTAATAACATCAGACAAAGACTTTTTCTATTGCAGTTTTATTCATCAGGCAAGTGTGACAGCAAGCTTTATAATTTTTTATTTTTTACATTAAAAAAAAACAATCTAAACAACACTATAGTCACAACATTAACATCCTTAAGGTCATAACAGAGAAAAGGCTGCTGATCTGCTGTGTGATCTTCTGGTTTATATCTGTTGATTGTATTGCAAAGCAGGAATAGGCATCGGATCCTCCACTGAACTGCGCCTTGAAATGACGTAATTCTATGGCATCTTATCATCAAGCTTAGCAGCTTCTCGAGGTATCAGGCTGCCGATAGCTTGCACCCAGCCAGCTCCGTGACTAAGGCAGAAGAGACCAAGATTTGAACATTTGAAAAAGTTACCAGATGTATTAACTCATACTTTTTCTGAATTTGCAATCAGTATCGTTAACAGTAACTTCTAGAGAAGAGTCCTTACATAGCCACGTCCTTAGTCAGGCTCTTCAATCTTTTTTGGTGTTTGCTTCCTAAAAGAGTTGTTAAAAGTTAAAGAATTGTCAGAACATGAGAGTGAGTGCAAATATACTGCTCAGAAAATTTAAAAGAACGAAGTTGTTCTCATTGTTGCCCCTCTACTGCACCTTTTTTCCCTCCATATTTCAATAACACCAAAGCAGCTGATCCAAAATGCTGCAGAAAGAATACTGACAGGGACTAGAAAGAGAGAACAGATTTATCCCTTATTGGCTTCTCTTCATTTGCTTACTCTTAAATCCAGAACAGAATTTTAAATTCTTCTTCTTACATACAGAGTCTGGAATAATCAGGCCCCATCTTATCTTAAAGACCTCATAGTACCCTATGACCTCAACAGAGCTCGGTTGTCTGATTGTTGGGGTTTTCTGTTTAATATTGTAGGGTCTACAAATAAAAAAATGCCTTGAGGTGACTGTTGTTGTGACTTGGCACTAGAGGAATAAAACTAAACTGAACGGAACCTCCTCCTTTTTCGTTTGTTAGGTTTTTTATGTGTGTTTTTGCTGTAACCGTGTAGTTTTAGTTTACCTCTAAAATTTGATTGAAAGTTTGAAAAACCTTTGAAGACAACCAGCGTCAGCACAAGAAAGATCACAACGCACTTTATCCTGAAACACAAAAACATACCACGGTACTCAGATCAACACTGAAACCAATTCATTCATTAAACCAATATAATGCATACATTCAGAAGCAATTTTTTTATAAAGATTTTGTATTTATAATTAAAAGTGATATTCTATTGCTTACCTTACAGTAGATTAAGTGTCAGAGATGGTAAGCTATTGTTAAAGAAAGCAAAGTGAACAGACTGAGATCTGCATGTGGTGTGAATCTCTCAGTGGATCTGGATGCTTTTTATGGCAGGAATGAGTGGTGGAAAATATAGATATTATCAGCCCCAATTAATTATGTTGCAATTTTGTAGTCTGCAATGTATTTTGCAACAGCAGATAATATGTTGATCTAATGAGAACTTCTCCTGTCACTTCTCTAAATTCAAAGTTTGCAGAATGTTTCTTCTGTGAGAAAGCGGTTTTGCTAAACTTGGTGTCAAACGGCCATGTGAAATTAGTGTGTGCAGCAGAGAAAGACCCAGTGGACGTACTAGTGCATTGAAAAAGTGAATTTAAAATGTAAACATTTACATATTTTATATTCATTAAAGGTAAACTGAAATATATCAAGCCTTTTTTGTTTTAATTTTGACGATTATGACGTATAGCTCATGAAAATTCAAAGTCCAGCATCAGAAGTTTTTAAAATATTTATTTTTGAGTCTGAGTAAATTACTGCTCAAATAGTATAAATACTGTCTAGCTCCTGGCCTAGTTTATCACATGCAACCACACTGATGGGGAAGACTACTAACTTGGCATTTGTCTAGATGATAATTGTTGGCATCATGTAGACACAAGGACAGAGAACCACAGAAGGTTGTTGAAACATATTGATGGAAAGTTTATTGGAAGAAAAAAGTGCACAAGCAACAGGTTAATTTATCAATCAAGCACACATGCACATACAAACATACACAAAATTGTTTTGCTGCCTCAGGGCAATAATGTGCTATAAGATATTTACATCTCCCTTCATAAAGTCTTTTTCAAACTCTTGAAACACACACATATACACACACCATCATTTACATACACACACTAACTACCCAGACACATCACATGTTTGGCCCATAGACCCTTAGCTGACACTTGATTCAACTAAATTTAAATTCAAATTTATTTATATAGCTCCAAATCACAACAAACTATATACTTATATTGTAAAGTAAAAACCCTACAATAATTACAGAGGAAACCCAACAATCAAAACGACCCCTTATGAGCAAGCATGAGTGGGAAGGAAAAAAACAAACAAATTTTCTTACAGATGTTGTATGAAAAAACAAAAGTTGAAACTAGAGATGCAATAGATAGAAATGGAAAAATGTAAGTTGGAGGCTATTAAAAAAATGGCAGTTGAGCAGATGCAACATGAGCAGACGATAGAATTGCTTGTTTCCAGTCAGTGACACTGGCAACATCTGGGCCCAGTGTGCCAGTGCTATGAGAGCTCAGCTGCTGTGTTTGGTTTCTGCACTAAACATTACATACATGGTTTCTTCACTCATGCATTCATTTACAGCATTGATTGTACTTATTCCACACACAGCACAATTAGTCTCTTTATTTTAAATGATGGAAACAAGGAAAATCATTTAAATGGCATTTGTGTGCATCTCCTTTTTTTTCATGTGGGACAGTTTGTGCACAAAAAAGATAATTAGGAGCCAATAACACAATGATGCTCTTGCTTCATGATATAGATCTCTCTCGCCCCTTTCCTTTAGCTGTAGTAAGTATTTAATGCCTTATTTTGAATTTGGAGGGGTTGTTTTTTTTTTTTTTTTTTTTTTTTTTTATTTTTTTTTTTTAAAAATTCCATTTTTTTTTTTTTTTTTTTATTTTTTTTCTTTTTTTTTTTTAAATAGTTTGAAACATCTCACCCACCCCGTACTAATCAA
>VUQJ01001819.1:13042-29361 GCA_015108635.1 Andinoacara biseriatus | reverse complement strand
GAGTCCTTGTTAGAATAATTTGGTCCAAATATGTGTGCGTGGCAGTCTGTTTGTGTGTGTGCATGTGTGTGTGTTTATTTTGCGTGTGTATATTCCTACATGAGGTGTTCAGCAATGCATGAAAAGAAGAGGAAGGGTACAAAAATAAGAGGAAGGTAGAAAATAAGTCAGGTTCAAAGTTCCATCAGTGCAGCTGTGTGCATGTGCACTGGCCTGATGGCAGAAGGGTCTGATGAGAATCAGGTAGATGTAATTATATCACATGAAATGCACTGACTCACAGCCAGAGGACATAGACAAAATAAACAACTGTCTAAGTGTGTGCATGTCATCTTGCATACTTTTTCCATCTCATACTACCTCACACACACTCATATAGTAAAGCTGAGGCACAGCTGTGGATCCTAAATAAGCTTAAATCATTTTAGTTCACTGTAGGTATTTTGGTCTCCTGGAAAGAGTCTCTCAGAACAGGAAGATGAAGGATGAGAGTCACAATGCTCTTTCCTTCTCCTAAAGTTTCAATTTTGCTTATTTCAAACTGTAGCCAGTTGGTTTATCGTCTCCACTAGCAACATGAACAGAAATTCGAAAAAAAAAAACCCTGAAACTACTGACTTGGGGTCATGGGACAGAAAAAAAGCAACATTATCACACACACAGAAGTTACTTTTGAATATGTTCAAAACAAACATGTGAGCATATGTCTGTCACATCGTCTCCCCTTCTATCGCTGTTCCTCTACTCGAATCTCTCCCTCTATCTTTGGTTTGAAGACATCTGTGGTGTGACAATTTAATCAGGTACCCCCAAGAGTGAGGACGACAGAAGGGTGAAACACAAAGGAGACAGGTGCAGAAAATGGGAAGTAGAGAGAAGGAGGCAAGACCCATCTCCTATCACCTCTTCTTCCACAGCGTCTGTTGTTTTTCTTACATCTTGCACCTGTTTTCTCTATTTTTGTTTTCTCTTTTCATTGTGAAATCCAATCACTGTATTCTCTATCAGGTAAACTTTGGCCTCTGCCTGTTTACCAGATAATTCTCTATCTTGTGCTCATACTGTTTTTTCCGCCTCTCTGCGTGGCCATGAGCAGTGCGCTGACGTCATCCAATAGCAAACTTTTGTGTCCTTCTGTAGTTTGATAGAAAAACGTGCGTCACTGGTTTTGTGATACGGACAGGACTGAATTTCAGCTTGTCATGTCCTTTCAACACTCTGCCACCAGCTGCTTTTGTTTTCATATCTCAACCACCGCAAATTTATCTCATCAAATTTACTCCACTCCACTTCATTCATTAATTCGCTCTCTTCTCTCACTGCCTGTCTCCCATTTTCACATGCTTCATTAGCACATCCAAATAAATAAAGCCCCCCCCAAAAAAAGGAATACCTTGACTTCAAAGACTCAGCGTGCTGCAAACAACTTGCAGAAGCAATTAAAAAGCTTTGAGCTAGATGCTCGTGATCTATTTGTTTTGTGTGCGTGCGTGCGTGCGTGCGTGCGTGCGTGCGTGCGTGCGTGCGTGCGTGCGTGCGTGCGTGCGTGCGTGCGTGTGACTGTACAGTATTAGGTGTTTAACTAAAGAGCTAATTGCATTTTGTTTCAACAGACAAATACGTACTGTAGCGACGCATGTGAATCAAAATCAATTAAATTCTAATTGGTCAAGGCCAGCTTCATTGCATGAGTAGATGACCGAAGACAAGACAAAGCTTACAGTTTTTCTGTAGATTCAATTGGAATGGAACAGAGCTTGGGGCTAGATTAAATTCATCCAATTAAGGAGGAGATCCAGTAAAGAAAAAAGAGACCAACGAAATGTCTAATTTGTGGACTAGATCATTTTTACACTGACATTTCTGCAAAGATGACGGAGGTAAGATAGCAGTATTTTCTGACAAAGCAATGGTGGTTCAGTGTCTCATCGGTTTCTGTCTGCTTGGCCTACAGCAATTTTTATTACAAATGAGTATTTTACATTTTTACCTGACCTATTCACCTTTCTATATATGCATTTTGTATCTACACAAACTCTGGTGTTTTTGATGGCTCCACAGATCAGTTTAAGTTACTTGAGTGAAGTGTATCTGTTGGGAAAATGCAACCACTGTTATGAAGGTTAATTATTGCTACGGCATACTCGCTCAAAGTACACAGAAACCATCAAAAATTAAATTGACTGCAAGAAAAGAGGGAAGTGAGTGGCAGTGCAGAGAGAGAGAAAAATGTGGTAATGGCTTGTGGCTGTGGGACTTGGCTGCATACGCAGTAACGGAGAACAACAAGTGCGGAAAAAGACCAGCTGTATATAGATTAAATGAACTGGACCCCTAATCCTATCCACAAGTGAGAGATGAGATCAGCGTTTTATATAAACGGTTGCTGTGTGTCTCACCACATTGTTCCTGCTGAGGACCTCGAGGATGTTGTTGAGCAGCTCCAAACTGTTTTTCCTCTCATCATGGGGCCCGTCAGCCATAGTAACCAGTGCCCCACTCAGCTCCCGCAACATCAACGGCAACAACACATCACGGCATTCTGTGGGGGGGGGGCGCACACAGACAAAAATGACTTTTTTATAAGCAAATGCACAACACTAAGCACGGTGACTGAAGACAGATTGTTTTAACTAAACAAAACAGTAAGAAAAATCGATGTGAGAGCATATGGAAGAATGATTTTTTTAGTCCTTTGGGGCTTTTAAGCCATTTAAAATATATATATCAAAAGTCCGAATGTGAAGAATTACTTTAGTGTTATTCCTCTCTGAAAAACCAATCAAACCCTTTACATCAATCGGCTCGGCACCTGTGGAGACTGCTGCAGCCACACAGCTATGAATAATGATGCTACTGGACCATGAAGAAAAAATTCAAACCCCACACTGAACAATGGAGTGATATCAATCAAGTGTCTATTTACAGTTCAATGCACTGCTTTGTCAGATACACAGTCAACACATCAATCGCCAAGGCCTAATATTTTCACTTTCCCATCTTTCTGACATATCCAAGTCTTTGCTCACACGTCTAATGGAATGTATTAGATGCATTACATTTAAGTGCATTATTATCATATTAGTCTTACACTGGTATATATTGACATCTGTGACTAATCAGACATCTCTCACGGCTCTTTTCTGGTGGTTATCCAAAATGATTTTGGAAGTTACAGGAAACTACAAAAGTAGCAATGAACTGTAGTAGAAAGTGGAGCAAAAGAAAATGTGTGTATTAAAGGACCAAGCCAGTGTTTTCCCACAACAACCATCAGGATTACATGAAAACGACAAGGCCAACTTTCTTGAAATGTGACAGAAAAAGATTAAAGTCAGAAGACATTCATTCATTTGGTGTAGATTTGGACCACATTCTTTAAAAAAAATCTGAACACAGCCTCTTATAGTAAAAAGACGACTAGAAGAGAGGTTTTCTATTGTTATTCCTCTTTACTGATACTTTGTTGAATTCTCAACGTTTTTACTAAGTTAAACAGTCAGGTGATTCACCTTAAAACACATTATCATGATTTTGCTTTTACTACATAGAGTTCAGATATGCAGACTGCACCTACTGTATATATAATCTATGCTAATCTAAGATATGTTGATATTTGTAGGGAAATCTATTTTCTGTGCTGTGTATTTTCTGCAAGCTTTTAAAGCAGCCACTATAGAGATATTGTGCACACAATGAAATGATCGTTCCAGATCACTCATCCAGAGACAAGCATCTGCGGTCATGCAGGCAAAGACCAGCGCTACCGTTCAGCAATGTGCTTTAAGTGTCTTGCCCAATGACACAACGCAGCGCAGGGGCTCGAACCAGCAACGCTCCAGCTGCAAGGCGAGCGCCTACCCACTGTGCCACTGCCACTAGAGAGCACAGAGACAAACTCTAGCTGTAAGCGTATGCCTTTATCAAGCGAGAAGCAACAGGAAAAATAAACTTTAATATTGGGAGAAACTGGCAGTCATGGAGGAAATCCGTGTCTACATGAAACTGGGATTCTCTCACTGTGGGGCAATATTGTTAACCCCTGAGCCACCATGCTGGCTTTTAGTACCTAAATGAAGAATCTGCCGTCCAATATTTATTTCATCACATGAACGAAATGCCCAGAATTACTTAGAGATCATGCAACAGTTTTATCATAAGTAATTAAGAAAAAAAAACTTTAAAAACTTGTATTCTGCAATAGCTATACTGAGAAAGTTACAAGTTTCAAGTCCGTAAGTTGATTTTGATGATGTACTAACATGAACTGCCTAGAAGGCAAGAAAAAAGCACGACTTCCATTAATAATAAAATCCATCCATCCATTTTATTAACTGCTTATTCTACATACAGCAGGGTCACAAGGGGGCCAGAGCCTACCCCAGCTGACATAGGGCAAAAAGCAATACTTAACGTAATAATGAAATGTCCGTCTATAATAGAAGCTAGACCCACACAGTTCATCACCAGAAATGACTGGAAAGGTTCCTATAAAGAGTCTGTCCTTCAAGAATCCACATTTAATATTGTTTGAAGCTGGTAAAGCTGAGGTATACAGCCTCATACTCACACTCGATTAAATGTGTAGCCATTAATACAAACTGTGTATTGTTCAGTAAGAAATTTGCAATTCTATTGTCATCTAACATTTACTGATCCTATTAATTTTTCCACTTAAACACTTTGACCTCTCCCTTTCTTGTCTTTTCTGCCTCTGTCTTTTGGACCCCCACCATCCCCGCTCCATCCCTCTCTTTGTAGCTGCAGGTAGACAGAGCCCATTAAAAGCTCATTTGGGCTGATGCTCGTTAGTCCCATTAATAACTGAGCTAAGCCTTATAGGCCTGCTGAGTGGATCCTCATCCCAACACTCACTTTATCACACAAACACGAAGAAAGGAAGGGGGATCAAAAAAGGGAAAACGCGTGCGTCACCGAATGCCCTTAATGACTCAGAAATGCAGGGAGGAGTCTCCAGCCATAAGCACTGTTGCTGTGCATCGCTATATTTCAATGCGCCAAAGCATTTAATATTTAAATCAGTGAATGTGTAAAAACACCTGAACAAATAGATTTCATTTTTGAATCTGAAAAGAGATCTGCATCAGTGTAAAGCGTTTAATGAATAAATGAATATCATTTGCACAAATAATTTCCAGTGTGTGAGTGCATTAAGAAAATCTGCATAAAGATTTGCAGATACAAAGCAAAGCTCTGCAGTTACAAATCACAAAATGTGGCTGAAGAAAGTTCAGAGAAACCTTGAAAGTAAGCGTGAAAAGCAAGCACCATGCAATTGATCTCATCCCATTTAAAATAGAAAAAAAAAAACATGTAAAATAAAATTCTTTCAGTGTCAGAAAAATGAGATCGGGTGGCCTAAGCGTTTGTGTTTTAGAAAGGTGGAGGATGGCGTTTTAGATTCTGTGAGCATTGCATTTTAGTAGAAACCCAGCTAAATCTGTTTAATCCATCAAAGCAGAAACTCATCATCTTTGTCCTTTCAGAAAGCGAAAACAATGAGTTGTGTTTTATAGCAGAAATGTTGTGTGTGCTAGCTTGAGAATTAATCCATCTGCCTTCTGGCTTGAATGTAACATTAAACGAGTGGACCTGTACAATTTACTCCCTGGTGAAATAACCCCAAAGCCACCTGCTATGAACCCAGTTGATATCTTTGGGTGCAACATTTTCTCAGGAGAGAAAGTGAAATAGCAAGAAGATGGGGGGGGGGGTGTTGAAAGTGTAACCTAAGTGGTAATACAAGGTGTGCTTTTTGCTTTACTTTGACATGGTCCATAATGAAAACACAACCAACACAGCAAGTTTTGAGGTATAAGCCAACCCTGACCCAATGCTTTGAAGGATGAAGGAAGAATAAATTGGACAAGTAACTTAACTGTAGATTGCCACATTTACTGTAAGTAACTTACTAAAAAATAAATATTACACAGCCATTTGGGTTCAAAAAACAAACTGCAGCGCGTATTAGTAGCCGTGCTTAATACTGGAAGAAGCTTCTGGGTTCAAATCTTTGTGGGGCCTTTCTGTGTGGAGTTTGCATGTTCACCCTGTGGTTGCCTGGGGTTTTCTCCGGGTTCCTTCCACAGTCCAAATACATGCATGCCAGGCTAACTGTTGATTCCAACTTAATCATGTTGTGGATGTGACATAAATAAAGTAGTACAGTAAGTGTGAAGTGCTTTGAGTGACTGCACAGTCCATTTTTCAGTGTACCTTTTAGCGAACACAAAAGCACATAATATCTGGAAAACAGGAAGAAAAAAAAAAAGTCTTCAAAAATTAGAAAGTTATTCTTCCTCTTAAGTTTTTAATTGTAATTTTTTGCAGGTTTGGTCAGATTAGAGGCATTCTCAGATATTACGTACTGCTGCAATTTCACTGTTCATAGTGACACCGATGGTTAGACTTAGGTCTGAGTGTACAGTTTCACCAGTTTGAACACTTTTAAAAACAACCACAGGCTCAAATCCAAGGATATTTATTAAGTGCAAAATGTGCAAAACCTATGCTGACCTTGTGTATGCAGAGCCATGCCCCGTCTTAAAATTCATAAAACTAATAATTACAAGTACTCTAAGAGCTTGCTCTTCTCTGGCATCTTTTGACAGACCTGTGAGTGACAATCGTCTGTTCTGATTTTACTTTACTTTCAAGTCACGTATAGAATATGCTAATACGAGCATAAAAATGAAGTACACGTTGCCTTAGTTATGGTCCTTCAGACTCTGCGGCTGATAGTCTTCAATCACCGATGCAGAACAATGCCTTTAACTTTGCAGGTATTTTCTTTTTACCTTGCTTGGCCTGGAATAACATCAGGAATGTTAATATCTGCTGCTTCTGTCTGTATGGCAGCTCTCTCAGAGACTTCTTTGAACTGCACTGTGGTCCTCGGGGCTTCCGGTCTTGTAAGAACATCAACTACAATGGGGTGCAGCTCCAGGTCTAGGCCATTCTTTAAGAGGGGATTTTAAATAATGGCTATTTACTGTTAAAAGATACTTTCTCAGTTGTTGACCTTACACTCCGACCCTGGAGGGAAAAGTGTGCTTTCGTATCTACAAAACCCTCCTTTTAGACTAATGAGGATCATATCGGTGGTGCAATCAAATGTCATGGAACATTCCTTTCTTCTTAGTCTTACTGAAGCTACCTGATATTTTTATAGCATTGTATTTCTTGGCTGAGACAAAAAAGCCTTAAGAATATTTTCAAACATAAATAGCTTTAATACCTGTATAAACCCAGCCTTATTTGAGAAGGAGAAACTTTCATTTTCAGTGTTGCTCAATGACAAAATCAAATTAACGCATCTGCATAAATGCGAGTTATTCCATGTCTTCAAATACATATTTACTCTGCATATGTAGCAGCTTCATCATACAATCAGCTGCTTTCACCTGCATACTGTAATCCTCAGTTCTCCATTTATGATTTCCTTCTGTGTACCTGGATTTTTCTTCTCTTTATTGTTCTTAGAGTACTTTTCTATTATAATTCAGCTACTCTAGCACAGTGTCAGTACTGTTTGTTGTCAATTAATTATAAACCAGTCATCAGTTCTGTTTTATTGCCAGCTTTCTACTTCATATAACTAATACAGTACTGTGCAGTTCTGAGCTTTCAGGGACTGTAAGTACATCTTAGCAATACTATCAGAATGTATTTAAGTGCTCCCAAATTATTTTGGCAGCATGGTAACAACTCATATAGCCAGAGCTGATGAGAACTGTCTTCAAACACAAGAAGGACAAAGAGCTCTGGCTAACAGATGGTATGCCTTACCTCAGAAACATCAAATCAGTCTTGGATTACATAATACAAAAGAATATAAGACATCTTAAGTCCACAGAAGAACTGTGGCAAGTTTTCTACAAGGCTTAAACTACTTGCTAATATCTTAAAAAACTGAATGCAACTAGTGGAAGTAAGTAAAAAATGCAAAAATACAAGATATTACAAACTATTTAGGACACTGTTTACAAAAGAATTCCACTTTATTTTCATTGCCTAAAGCTTCCTCATGTATTATTGTCTGGCTGGGGTCTTTCAGACAGAACTTGCTTTTGGGCTATTCCACATCCTTTGCTAGGATTGGCAGTCCAACACCTAATCCTATAACCTTAAGCTATTTTTGCAGGGGCCTGCTAGCAGCTGCTTTGGAATGAAGAAGCCTAAACAGAGATGCTGCCCGGAAGGCTTGACTAAGGGTGAGAGGTAGAGAGATAAGGGGAGAGTTAAGAGTGAGGGGAAAAAAAGGCAACAGAAAAACAGAGAGACAAAACAGAATTCATACTGATGCAGCATGATTAAAATGACTAAAACTAACATTGGTAAATGCAACAGCGCCTGCACTTTGACACAGACACGTTTATTTGTTTTTGTTTTTTTCTGTTCCACTTTTGTGTATGATTTTGTTGCATGTTGTAGCCTACAGTGCAACAATGCAATAAATCAATTCAGCCATGCTGTGGAAAAGCGCCTCGCCAACAGGTACTGACACACAAATGGAAATCAGGTCTTACGGCAAACACGGAGATGAATTTTAACCTTTTTTAGTGTCCACATTGCAGTTTCCTGAATGATTTAGTTGCATGTTTTAGGTTGTAGCCTACAGTGCAACAATGCAATAAATCAGTTCAACCATGCTGTGGAAGAGAGCTTCACCAACTGACAAACAAATGGAAATCATGGTCCTTGCAGCACACACGGAGATGAATTTTAACCTTTTCTAGCTTTCACTCAAATTTGTGTGTTTGCACCTACACACACCGCACACACAGGTGCCGCAGTACAACACACAGCACATTCAGGGCACACACAAGCACAGCTTCAAGTACTCATCTATATTCAATTCAAAAATTTCTATTTATTCTAGCTGTAATCTCAGGCTTTGATTATTAATACCAATGGACGCCTGTGTGCCCAAGTGTGAATTGTCCTTTCTATGTATGATTTGGTCCTTCACTACTGTTTGATGTGTAAGTGCTCGAATGTCTTTGTGCCTGCGTGAATGGGGTGGTTATGTGTTTGGATTACCAAGTTTGTGAGCGCATACAAGCACCAGTGCTGGCATGCCACCATGTAGAAAGCAGCTTTGATGGCTCAGCAGCCAGCTCATCCCTTCTCTTTTCCATTTTTCTCATCTGACAGTCAAACACAATAAACTATCGCACATGATAATGAGATGCCATATAAGTTTCCAAGAGGCATGTAAATCAGAGTTTCCCTTCTCCTTCTCTCGATCCCTTTTTCTTCCCTCCTCTGGTTGTTGTAGTGTGCTTTCAGGAAGATAGAGTGATAGAAAAGACGATAATGAGGTTTGGGGGCCCAACGACAAGTAAATCTTTGGAGCTGATAGAGGGCTGGGACACGGCCAACTGTCTTCTCGCTTGGTGATGACTAAATGTCTCTCTCATGTCACTATGGGTGTTTCCTCTCATCCACTCTCCCTCCACCCTTCATTTGTATTCCGCCCTCCTTCATCACTTTTCCTTTGCTCCGTCTTTAAACCCCATTTTAAATTTACAGCCGTGCATTTTCTCTGAGCGTATTTAGGCTGCGCCTGTCTGTCCACATTTCACCATTTTTAATTACTGGCTCAAAACGCTGTGGTAGTAAAATACATCTGGCGTGCATGATTTAAAAAAGCTTAAAAAAAAAAAGCTGTCTTAAAATGGTTTAGTGGGACAGAATAAAAAAAAAAAAAAGAGGTGCATAACATTTTCTTGTCTGCGTGAATGAGTGCTCTCCCAAAATTACAGGCCAATAAGTTACAGATGATAGAGCGCAGTAGTGAGTGATGGTGATGTACAATGGTGACGATACCTGCAAGTACTTTTTTTTTTTACTGCGATTTCTGCCATGAGGCTGATATAAACCGGCCCAGAAAAAAAAAAAAATGCTGTCAGCAAAACTACACAATTTCTCAGTAAAGGATGTTTTCTTGAATATAATGACTATTTTTCATGTTTTTCTCCAGGTATACAGTACATACACATAAAAAGATATCTTACCATAACAACAACACAAAAGGCATATAACACCACATATGTGTTGATATTTGCTCATTAGTCCAAAAAGGCATAGGCATTTTTTTGCCGTTTACCACTAAAACAAGGATGATGTGACATGTTCAGCTAGTCCATTGAATGCTGTTTTTGGTTGCTGCTTTTATTTATTTTCCCCTCTCTTTCAAATAGAGTGCTTTATCTTTCTCTTTCTTTCCACCTGTCTTAGTCACCCTCTATGAGTCACCGACTAATTGCCACCACTCAACTCTGCCTTCCTCCTCTGCTCCACGTTTGATTTGACTATTAAATTGACTGACCAATTACTCTCTTGGTAGCATTAGTTGCTACACCGTTTTGATCAATTTAACCAAAACAGATCAATGCAGATGAATGCCTTGTGGTCAACCACCTTACGGCTTTGACTGATGGCCAGATTTATTCCCAGTGTCCTCTAATCAGAGAGTAATACATCACAAAGCTGCTGGCTCGAGCTAAGTCTATATCTGATCTCGGTTTTTAAATCCCGCTTTGTATTTGTACAGATTGAATTACACGGCAAGCGCTTATGCTCAAGCAGTAAATCTATATTCATATTACAGCACATTATTATAGTGTATCCAATTTACTCTAACACTGCAATCTTTTGTCATAATATCTTCAATGGCACCCACTTCCGCAGTTATCGCTGTTGCTACACAATAACCCACTATTTCTATGGGGACCATTAAGCTTTAAACACTTCCAGCAACTTTAGAAAGTTCTCTAGTTAACATTAACACATGCTCACATCTGTACAAAATGAATTGTGAATGTTCATATACTGTGTCCCTCGCCTGCCCTTGTATGCATTCAGTTTCCACTCCAGATTATCCCACAGACATAAGCATCAGCATATAAATGAGGCAGAGGGAGCCCTTGAGACAGAGGCATTTCCCAAAATGATTGAACTCCTTTCATTTTGCTCCATTAAATGTCATCCATCCCTTTTTTCCCTTTCTCTCATTCACAAATTACCAACTGACAGCAGCTACCTCTTTCACTGTCATTAACCTTTTGAACCATCAACCCAAGGCTCTAAAATGACCACAGCTATTTTAGGTCAGCCTGTACAACAACAGTCAAAAATTGCTCAGTAGATGGCCCCTCTGCTGTCAAGCAGCCTGACACATATGTATCCACAAACCTGCTGCTCCTTCAGTTTACAAATCCAGTTTACATTGCTAATTCTCTGCAGGCTTGACCGTCAGTCTTCGCTGGCTGTTTGCAGGCATTATCACACTGCATTTAAAGTAAAGCATGACGCGAGACTTAATGTGATGTAGCAAAAGCTAATTTGATGGAACGTGGCATAAAATAGTATATTTGAGTACAATAGAAGAGAAGAGAAGAGAAGAGAAGAGAAGAGAAGAGAAGAGAAGAGAAGAGAAGAGAAGAGAAGAGAAGAGAAGAGAAGAGAAATGCTGCAAACATTGGGGACCAGACCAGAACAGAACGGCACTTTGAGACAGCCTTGGGGGACAGCAATATGACTATTATGTTTTTTTTTATGTTGATGTATCTTAATATATCTATATAACTAAGGACAGAGCATATGGAATCATGTGGGATTACTGGACCACCAAGCACGCTGTTAGACAAACATGTACTCACACATCTTAAGCTGCTCTAAGCCTGTGAATTTGAAATTAAAGCTCAAACAGCTGTTTTGAGAATGAAAAAGGATTTTTTTTTTTTGTGCATGCAAACACTGGCTTACCTGCTGGTTAATCCTGTTATATATATCTTACACCATCGTTCCACTACTGCTTTTAAATAAGATAAGATTTGTACTTTTTGGTTTCAAAACAACTTTGTCATCCTTAAAAACCAGAGGTATGAAACCACATTCAGTATCATTATAACTGAGGCTTAAAGTGACCTGTCCCTAATGCTGATTGACAGACAGCGTAGGAACAACTGAGATCACTCAGTGCTGATTAAATCCTGACAATAATAACTGTACAGTACATCACTCATCCATATTCATCAAGCTCCGACATGCATCCGTTAAGTAATCACAGCAGGGGAAATATAGACATCGGTGTGAACAATGCCAACAATACTGTATAATGCATTGCAGTATAACACAAGCAATTTATGTAATGAGACTCCTGCCATTTGTAGAGATTGATCCATTAAAATTGAAGAATGTATCCTTTTAGGCTGCATAGCACAGACAGCTTTCTGATTTTTTTGCACTATTTTTGCACTCAGCTGTAAGTGTTAATCACACATGGTCATTACACTCAAATATATGGGTTCAATTTAATCTGTTTAATATATACTCTAAGATGAATGACATAACTGCCATTTTGCTTCAAGCTGTGCAGATAGAGGCTGGAGAAATGGAGGCTTGGCTGAGAAAAAATAGAAGGTTAGTGGACGGAATAAAGGACTTTGACCAGCTTTGGGAAATGAGTGGGCAAACAAAATGACAGATTCATCCCTCTGTCCCTCTGCTCTTTGCTCTCCCTGATCTCTCATTTGTTTTTGTTTTTTTGTCTCCTTTATCAGTGCTGATGCTCTCAATCTGTCACAGCGATTGCCTCATGGCATAATAATTTGACTAAATTGAGCCATAATGCGCCTTGTAAATTTAATTTTGTCTCAAAACCAGATTAACCCATATGACAGGATGCACATGTCTATCTATGTGTGCCAGCATGTGTATGTGTGCATTGTGTGTGTTTGTGTGTGGATACACTATGTGCTTGCCAAGACCCTTAATCCCAGGAGCGTATGCTGAATAAATCAGAGGAGTATTTCTGAGTGGGAAAAAATCCCTATCCCTTCAAACACTGCCCATGGATACAACGAGTCAAGCACACATGGACAGACAAAATCACCAAGCTGAACACAATCACACAAACATTGTGAACACTGTGTACAGTATATAAACACACACACACACAATCACACACACACACACACACACACACACACTGCATGCTCATTTAAAAACAGGACTGGAAAAAATTAATACATGTGGCATCACAAAAAAAGCACTTTGCTAAATGCATTATTTCTGCATTTAGCAGAATAAATGCAGAAAATGACAACATTACATAAAAGTATTTTAAATATTTCAGCTTTAACCATAATATACTCTAATTGTATTTCTGCTGCTTTTTGTATTGTTTTGCTTTATAGCCAAATGACCTAATGAATACAGTAAAAAAAGAGAGACTTAAATCATAATAAACCATAAGACTGTTCATTTCCACTAAGTGTCAAACATGAACAAGAACTGATCTCCAGTCACATTCAGACGCTCACACACCTGCAATCCTTTTCCATCGGCTAACCGCTTTTACACTGAAGTGGTGTCAGCGGTGTGACATTTTTCCCTGGAGAGTGAGCTAGGTAGGTCTGCTCAGACAGACAGTCATACAGACAGGTGGGGTTATTAAATATGTATTGCAGCGCAGTGATAGGACACCACGGGCCATTAGCTATTATAAATATATAATTCGGCTCTGCTACATATTTCAGCGTCCTGGACGAATGACACCCTAGCATACAAGCCTCCTTATTAGCATCCCAATGCTAAAATGTATCTCAATTAGACTGAGTGTCAGGTCCCATTTGGCGAGGCAGGGATTGGGATGGAAAGGACCAATGTATAAATGACGGACTAAATAAAAGCAGTGTGCCAAAGAATGGAGGAAAAGAAAGTAGCAGGGGAACCAGGTGTCACCGACCAACAGTTTACAGATTTGCTGATTGATTGATTGTGAGCTGGCCTTAAACTTTAATCATTTCTGGACTGTTTAATAGTATAGCAAGTTAAGTTAGTCTCTCTCACAGACTTTTTTTTTTTCTATGGTCTCTTAAAGCCATGTTTTTTCTCTTGGCACTATCATTCACCTGTGCTCTTTTCTCTCTCTTTTTTCAACAAGCCTGTGTCTATTCCCTATTCCTCTGTCATCCATCTTTACCATTCTTTAGCTATCCTTCTGTGCCTGACCATCCTTTAGCACTAATCACGTCACCCTTTCCTTTTTCGTTAAATGCTGCTCTTTGTGTCCTGTTCTTTGAAAAATCTCTTCCTCACTAGTCTCTCCACTACCTCTGCCTGACTCTATCTTAGTCACTTCCAGCTAAATAGACATATGCAGTCTAAAAGAAAAAAAATGACAGTACTTGGAGAACTTTGTTTGGCACAATTGATATGTAGAATTTTGGCATGATGCCCCCATAAACTTTGCTCCTTTTCTCTTCATCGCACTTTCTGTTTTCCTCCACATCATCCCCCTACACTGCCTCTGCTTTCACTTTGATCGCTTATGTGACTGAGCATGTTGACAGCAAGCCAGAGGGCCAAACCTGTCACATCACCCCCTGGAGAATCAATCATCTAAGCCGGGATCAATACCAAAGAACCATATCCTCGACTGAATACCGACTCGACTGACAGCAACGTACTATTCAAAAACAACATTCAAAGCAGTCCGCACAACCACTTAGCATACACCACTGCACAAACACAGATTCCCAAACACATTCACACGCAGACATAGTCTCAGCTACTCTGAAACCAATGCATACAAATATATTTACAGGCTGTGCATGAGAATGCTTGAGCACACAGGGAGCAATGTTTGTGATGTGACTGAATCTGTCTTTCCCTGCCTGGAATCTACCTTTTCTCAGTGCCACTAAGACTGATATCAGTTTCAAACCAAAACCAGTCCACCATTCACTTACTGTCTACCCCCAATTAATCAGTTTTAACTGCAGAGGTCTGATTATGGACCCATTTATTGAGGCTGCATTATACAGCAGCACAACATAAGATGACTCTATCTATCATCAACCAGACTTCTGTAGGGGAATTCACTTATCAGCACACTACAAGCAAATTAGACAGACGTAATAGGGCTGAGGCAGAGGCAGGGGGTTGGCTGAGGCTGGTGCACAGTGTGCGATCCCTGATGTGTGGAGCACTTTAAAGGTGTGATACAGATAAAATGATTTGTCCCTGGTAACTATTTAAAATCTGTGAAAATCATTTAAAAAATAGAGCTGACATTGGGTGAAAAGTGACACGTTAATGACAGCAAAACTACAGAGTTCTGCAAGGACTTCCTGTCGTATCAGCTACAAACACACAATATTACTTTTCCTTTAGAAGACAGCTGTCATCGCCCATGACATTAATATGTCTAGGACTCTTCCTTCTTTCTGCTCACAACCAATACCTGCTAAAGTGTGAACACACTACTCATTTCAGCTTGCATAAGGCTCTTGGATGTGGGAGGTTCATTGGAATGTCAACACCAAAACCACCTCACGTCAGACACCAGTCTCAAGATATGTTAATCTCTGTGAGACCAACTTGAAGTGACCTTTACCATCAGTGTATAAATACATTAATCGGTGCCACTCGTGCTGATTATAATAAGATGGTATCTGACTGGGGTCCATTGCGCTGATTGCAATGTTAGTGTAGGTGAGCTTAGCAGGACTAAAATTACACGTTATAATATCTCCAAAGAAAATAGGCCACATGGAGAAGTTTACTCGACAACCTAAACACAAAAAAAAAAATCCTAGCTGAGGCACTTGGTGATTTTAAGTTATTCTTTCATTTTTAAAAAACAAATTCATAAGACTGTAAGTTTGATGTAAATAAAAACTAACTTCACCTGAATATGTGTCTTTATTGCGTTAAAACCAAATAAATGCTCACAAAAGCATTATGTCCTTTACCCATTTGGCTAATGCTTTTATCCTAAGTGCTTTACTGGATTGTCCCACAGGAAATGGAACGTTACCCTTTCTGTAATTCCATGATAAAACCTTTAGAGCAAAGAGCACCCTCGCTGGTCATAAAGTACAGGAGGAGTTGTCTGCCCAGTGCTGTTGCTGAGCTAGAATTACTTACTGTATAAAAGCCCTTTTAATTTGATCACTACCTTTAAGTGAGAAGCAACTAATGTTTTATAGGATTTTGAAAGATTTCACTCAGAACGGGTAGGAACTTGTTTGATACTGCACACATCTGTGATTCGTTCTTTGCCCGGCATTAAGTCGGCACTTCATTAGCACTCAAAACTGTTAATGGGAAAAAAAAATGGTGCACCTTGTCTCTGGAAGAGCTGGCTGCTGACAATTTCAGTCATAGAGGCCACCTTCTGTTTCTGAAGTTTCTCAGGAGGAATGCAGGAGTAAAAGTCATGCAGCAACTGACTGGGGAGAGAAAGTAATTGGGGGGGGGGGGGGGGGAAAAAAAGTTTTTAA
>VUQJ01001819.1:0-13022 GCA_015108635.1 Andinoacara biseriatus | reverse complement strand
GAGGAGGGGGGGGGGGGGGGGAGAGATGGGGGGGGGGGGGGGGGGGGGGGTCAAAAAGGTTATTACATTGGGAACAACAAGAGGTTTGCTTTCTTGCAATTGGGCAAAATAAATATTCAATTTCTTTTTTATTCATTTTCCAAATTTCACTAAAAATAGACATATATTACCAAACATTGCTTATTCACAAGCTGTAAGTGATTAACAGATCAAAAGCAAAACCATCCCTGATTTATGCCCCTCACCTTTAAGATCCAAAACCACTAGAAGCAGCAGTCGTATCACAGGGAAGAGCACTCTATGCTGCATGGAAAACAAATGAGCCAAAGTCTGCACACATCTTAATGAAGACATGGATTTGACTTATCCTCTGCCCAAAATTCAATTTTAGAATAATTAAATGGGCTGGTTGCGAGCCCTGATGCCACTTAGAAAGATTGAATGCTCAGAACATGGCAAACCCTTGGTCTCAATTTTTTTGTCTGTATCTCACTTTGTCTCTGTCTCCTTGAATTATGCCACACGGGCATTTCAATAGTGGCATAAAAGAAGAAAATGCAAACCTTCTGCTCCCAAACCAAAACATAACACAAAGATCCGTGCAACTTTTGTTGTTCCCAAGCTGGCACAGGGACAGGCTTGGATACAGAGGATCAGTGAATACTTATCTAGCCCACTAATCATCTGGGCTGAATCTAATTAAATTCCAAAATGTCACGATATACTCTGTGGATATGCTACAGATACCCAGATTAAAAAAAAAACAAAAACATCCTTAGCATACAATGGCTTCACACTGCACAGATCACACTGCAGGTGAGTTTACAAGGTGTAGAAATGTAACTATACAGGACATGAGACAAAGCTTTGATGTCCACCTCAAGCAGAGTAATTGTAATTCACACAGCCTGCTTGTGGAAACTCTGCTCGAGGCGATCCTGATCAAGAATGCAAAGGGGACTTTACTTTCAAGTTCAGATGGCTGCGATATGTTTGTGGACGTGTGTGTTAAGAAGTGCGGAAGACAGAAAATAAAGGGCGAGTGAACGGGTTTGGCAGTGAGGGGAGAAACAGGAAATGAACAGCAACACTCGTCTCTGTGTGTGAGGCAGGTGTTTAAGGTAGCACCTCTGTGACACTGTGTTGACATTGAGCCACTAGAGGGACTGAAGTGGCAGCTGCAGAGAGTCAGTAAACTCATGCAACGGACACACAAATCCCCACAGGTCACAGAGAGGTGAAAAGAGAATTTATGAGGATGGGAAAGTTTCAAAATTGAATGCGGCAAGTCAATCAAACGTCAGTTAATATCTTCTTTCATTTAAGTGATAAGGTCATTCTGAGGCCATGGATACGTTTGGTTGTGGGAGTGCTAAAGGTGGTTGAAATTTTGAGTTGGGGGAGAAAAAAATAAGAATTCTACAACTGGTGAAATATGTACACGGTTCCCTTTTCCGGGGCTCAGTAGTCGATTGTATGTTTTATTTGGGTCAAGAAAGGTTATGCCAGTCTTTCTAAGGCCATTTTGTTCTTCAGGATTCTGAGAATAAAAAAGAAGGGGTTCAAATGGCTTTTGTTTGATGGTTCTGGTAAAATTGTCATTTCACTCAGGGGCACGTAGAGGAGAAGCAGAGTGTGTTTGAGTGTTTGTCCTTGTGTCTATGTCAGTTTGATGGGATTTTTATCACCTGATAAAGGAGGTAAGTTTTAACCAGAATGGAATACGGGGGGAAATAGAAGAATAAGGGTCACTGAATAAAGCCAAGTGGAAAACTTGAGGAGAAAACTCTCATATATCCTCTCTGTTTTCTGCGCCTGAATAAGACCAAAGATAAGGTGCTGTATGTGTATGTCTGTATGTTTGTGTGTTTAAGGATAAGCTTACCTGAGGAGCTTGGCATCAAATACTTTCTCCACATCTTGCAGGACTGTTGGCAGGTACTTCAGAGCAGCAACCTGATGACACACACACACACGCAAACACACACACACGCATAACACACAACAAGTAAACACTGTTAAATTACTGTCTTGAAATCCTGTTCAAGGTGATTTTGCCATCAAACAGGTATTCTCCTCATGTGTAAAAAAAGAGGTATTTTTCACTGGGCTCTTGTCTTTCGAACTAACTTTTTCTGACAGAGTGTGTTTGTATGTCTGTGTATGTGTAGGTACAGAGAATAAGAGGAAGACATTAAGCAACAGAATACTGATGCAGTCAGAAACAGACTTAGAGATCACATTTGAGAAGCGGGAACATGAGGAGAAGGTGATACACAGACAGGAAATCTAGAAAAACAGAAGAAGCAGAAAAAGGGATAGGATAAAGATGAAAAGCATATAAAAGCAATGTAATGAGGTGTACTAGGTTGAGAAGTGTGGAGCAGAGTGAATGTACGTGATTACCCTGAGCAACAGTGTGGTGGTGTAGTCTGTTCTCATCAGATTGTTGATTGACTCAAAAAGCCTCCTCAGCGACTCCTCAAACTCTGCCTGCTCCTTCCCCTCATACAGCCTAGAAGGGTGAAAGAACACACAAAGAGAAGACTTGAGACTGTGCCAGAAATTATGAATGAATATGAACGGGGAACAGGGTATAAAAGAGACAATACTGATTAAAATGACAGAAAAAAACAGGTATAGTAAATAATCATTGAGAGTGGGAAAGGGAGGAAAGGGGACAAAAAGGGCCTCATTTATAATTACATAAATGTGGTATACCAATTTGAATTAATTAATTAGATAAAGAGAGATTGATGAACGGTTATTTCAGGGTTTAATTCACAATATATTTTGAGTGATTCCTTTTTCTTGTAAACTCTTGTTAACCCAATAGATCCCCATGCATACGCAGCTGAAGTATGCACTTCTAGAAGCCTTGCATTAAGGTCACAAGAGATCAGGCCATGTGGCGCATATAAGGACAATTGCCATATTCAGACATTTCAGACAGAAATGTTGTCCTCTACAAAATAATGCCTGTTTTACTTGAACTGTTTTGAGTGCTCATATTGAACAGTAAAGTGCTACATAATGAAAATGGAAATAATGTAGCACTTTGCTACTCTAAATGAGCACTCAAAGCACATTTTGGGACAACTCGGGGTTCAGTATCTTGCCCAAGTATACCTACTGTAAACATGCAAAATGATGGACCTAGGGATTGAACAACTGACCTTCCAATAAGTAGACGATCAGCGCTACCTCCTGTGCCAAATGAATTAGAATTTGTCCAAAATGATTTGGTAAGGAAAAAAAAACTCTTATTGCAACTCCACAACAAACTTAATCCTTAAGTAGACAATTTTATAGCCCTGA
Source organism: Andinoacara biseriatus (assembly GCA_015108635.1). Taxonomy (NCBI): domain Eukaryota; kingdom Metazoa; phylum Chordata; class Actinopteri; order Cichliformes; family Cichlidae; genus Andinoacara; species Andinoacara biseriatus. The sequence continues at coordinate 9,704 of VUQJ01001819.1, read as the reverse complement.
GAAATTTTACTTCCTGGCTCTTCTAAAAACAACCAGGTGTTTTTCTTCACAGTTTAAACTGATTCCAGGCAGGCAATGAAAGGTTTTCTGAGTTATCGTCACCATTCCGGTGCTGCCATTCTCTGTATTAAATCAAAGTAATTTAGCACACAGTAAAATTGCATCTAAATTTTTGTGTTTTTATGGAAATGAGGCATCAGCTAAATTGGCTGCAGTTCCTCGTGTCTTCTTTCTATAGCACAAGTGCACTTTAAACATATGAAGCTGTTTAACATATGAAGCTGTAAAACCCACCACACACCTGCCTAAGTGATTACACAGTGAAGCAGCATCGTTTATTTAATGCTCTATGTTCAATTATAGTAATGCAGAAATCCAGTAAGCATTATATGAACAAACTGCAGCCAGTTTTTGAAACTGAACACTGATAAGCACCGACTGCTGTGACTACAGCATCCTCCAAAAAAAAAATGCTTGGTTGGCTACGTTGCTTCTAACATCTCTTCAGGACCACAACAGCCCCCCCGCATTAGCAAACTTTACTGCCATCCATCTCTCCACCCATATTTCCTTCCCCCTTCTCCTCACTGTGGCTGAGCGATTCAGTTGCACTGTGCAGTTTTTAATTACAATGGAAGCTATGAGTGCTGGGGGGAAGGATTAGCATGTGGCACACAGCAAATTCAGCATGTGGAGGGAGGGATTAGGCAGTAACACACAAAGGTATTATCACTGGGCTCTTTGCAGAGTACAGTTATGATTAGACACGCATTGTCCTGCTAATCCACTATCCCTGTCTGTGTGTGTTTATGTGTGTGCGTGTGTGTGTGTGTGTGTGTGTGCACCTGCGTGGGTGTTATCTACAGTTGATGTGTTAGTGCTGGTATGCTAACACTCACACCACAAATGTACACTTCTCCTGTATTTTGCACAGTAGATAATCACTTTACTCTTAACTTTATTTGCTTAGGAAATGTATTGTGAGAGGCACAGAAGAAGTCTGATTAAAGAAGGGGCTGAACTTTGATTCAGCTGCATGTAGTTGTTAAAAAAATATCCATAAGGCACCAGTAAACATGACTTATGAATTTCCAGTCACAGAAGTCTCCCAGTCTTGATTCATAATTTTAGTTGCCTCGCCTGGAATCAATATAAATGCTCAATGCTGCAAAAAAAAGGTGCTATTTTGAATGAAATGAGAATAACCAAAACCTCTAAGATGCATCACCAATGAGCATAACTGTGAAAAATCCTCAGATTATTGTTTGGTCTGTAAAGATTGGAATTTTTTTTTTCTCTGATCAATGGAGCAATATGCGCATCAATGTGACCTGAATATTAGTTATGAACTATTTTTACTATCGTTATTCTTTTACTGTTAAAGTACCATCTTTTACTAAAATTTTCCCTTGCCTTCACATTAAATAATCAGATGACATTGTAAGGATAAGACAACAAAATTCAAAAGCTTGGACACAGACCTGTTTCACGGCAACTAGTATGTAAACACAGGTGTTACTAATGACATCAAAATTCTATTTAATTTAGATACAGAGCCTTAATTAAGGTGATTAGCAACACCTGTGTTTACCTTCTTTTTAATACAAAAAAGGCCTGCTGTGAAACAGATCTGTTGTGAGAGCCAGAAGAGATTGCATAATTATAAGATCTCATTTTAATATCATAATCTAATGATCATTTTTATCACATCAATGAGAATATGTTTTCATAATAGAAAACATCTTTTTTTATGTGACAAGATTAATGCAGTTTACTTGCCATGAACATAATAAAGGGAAGGACAACACAAAAAAAATATAGCAGGTGTTCATAGGAAGGGAAGAAAATAGATACTGATTAACTAGACACCAGAGAATTGAAGCTACAGAGCATGAAGGACAAAAAGAAGCCGAAGGAAGAATTGAAATATAGAATTGCTTGACTTACATATTTCTGAAGTACACATTACACATTCCTAACAGATTTTGCATGATCACGAAGATGGTTTGACAACCTAATAAATCTTCAATGCCAACTATTTAACTATTAATGACTGCTAGTCTTCATGGTGACGCTGATGAAGCCTTACAGATGCATCTACAGCACAGTGACTCCCCTGAATACCTGATTTTCTCTTGGCGTGAAGAGGCCGTATAGCAGAGGAGAAATCTGATGCTAAAACTTTAGATGCAGAGAAGCTGAAACTGTCAGCAGCAGGTAGCTGGGAGACAAGAGACAGAAAATAAGAGGGAGAAACCAAGAAGGAGCATGAGTCTTATCGCTTTGGAAACACCCAGGGGACGCAGGTGACTGAAGCTCAGTCAGTCCAGGATCAGTGACGAGATAATGCCATGCACACACAAAAGCATATATTTGGAAGGATCCTTAAGCGTCTATGCCTGTGTAACACATCCACACACGTAAACACAAAGAAACGCAGAAAAAGTTCAACTTGCAGAAAAATCAAAACTAATAAACTGACAAATGTGCCATTGTCCTGTTCTGTCATTCTGAGTCACTGGATCTTGCCATTTGATATAATCTTAATATTGGAGTAGTCAAGTTTGAATAGCATTTTTCCCCTCACAGAATCTGCAAATATATCCCCACTATCATCTGTACACTGTATATAAAATAAGCACAGATCAGGTTATAGAAAGCATCTTAAACCTGCATTCTTTCTAGTGGCCAACAGGGGGCGACTCCTCTTAAGTCCAAATGTATAGTAGTCTATGGGACACTTTTTTCTCACTTGATCTAAGGCCTCATTAAACATTTTCCTAGCAAATTTATGGTCTCAATATCTAGTTTCATGACCTACTGATTACAGTATTTTTCATTTTGTAAATTATAGTCCCCATTAGAACACTTTATGAGACTGCACAGACATCGATAAGCTGCTGCTGTATGAGCATGCAGTGTCCCTTGGTCACCCAGTGAGAGCAACCTCTTGCTTTTGACATCTGATTTCAGGACACCAAGATGATGATGGCCAAAATGCTCCAGGCTTTAAGATGTGACCTGAAGCCAGTCTATGCTATTATTGCTACGCTCTAAATTATAGCAGTTACCATTCTCATGTTTAATCTGCAGGATAAACGCAGTCACATCTTCACAACAGTCTTCTAAAAACCTGATCAGAAGTAAACAGGGTAAGGTATACCAATATAATTTCATGAGAATGCTGGAACAAACAAAATTTGACCTTAAAAGCTGGATGGACTTGCCCTTGTCCCAAACTGGCCGAGTCAACTCGGTAAAATCAATTTACAACCCAAATTTATTTGTCTCTTCCCATTTTCGGCTTCTCATCAAATAAAACAAACAAAAAAGCCTCTGATGCCCTTTAAAAGATTAAAAAGGCAGAGCTTCATTGACCACATGGCATACACACAAACACACACAGACATCCCCTAAATACTAATTTCTACAAACAATAATACTGAATTCTGCACATGGTTCATCCATATCCTCTTTTTGATTTGTCAGCAACAGCTTTTTCACTGGTTATAAATGGTGTTTACACTCATCATATGGCGTAGCCCTGGGCTCAGCACAGTGGGTGTCTCTCTTGCTAGAACTTTGTCTGGCCATTTTGGCTGCCCATTCAGCAGTCCTGCCCTGACATTAGCTTGATCATTTGGTTGCTGCACTTCATCATCAATGCCTATTAGCAACATTAGTGCTGTAATCAGCAGGCCCTTCTCACAGAACTGTCAAAAACAATTACTTTGGCCATGTAGAGACACTGGATTCTCTGTGTGTTCAAGAATCTTTATTTGCATTGTTGTGGATCCATAAACAAACTTGGGGGGGAAAAAAAAAGCACTCACTGGGAGTAGAGCATGCGTGAACGAACGATAAACTTGAAGATATACTCGAGGGCTTTGAGGGTTCGGAGTATGGGCTCACACTGTTCTCCTCGACTGGACACATCCAGATACCTCTTCAACACCGACATCAGCTTTCTGGGAAAGAAAGATATGAAAAAAATCAGGAAGGAGGTGTAGGGTGGGGAGAAAGGAGACAATCAAAATCATTCAGACAGACTTGTCATTCCTTTTCTGATGTTGCACAGGTTGGAAAGTTAATCACCAACTCCATTTTTCACTTCCATAGAGCAGAAAGACGGAGTGCAACAGAGTGAGAGCAAAAGAACCAGAGAGAAAAAAAAAAGTGCCAGAGAGGTGGCTGTGGAAAAATAGCAAAATAGTATTTCACACCTCAACAGATGTACCTTTCACACAGCTCACAGACATTTTTATTTGCCCTCAGATGCATGGTGAAGAAATCATTCTCCAACACATGCACACCCTGCAGGCGTCTTTAGACACACACATAAATATTCTGCTGTGCCAACGCAGTTGGAGAGAGGTTTGGGTAGCACAGAGTTCAGTCTAAGTTTACAACCTACCAGAATCTTCCTCTTCAACCTCCCTCCGTCTCAATACAATACTAGCAAATTTATACAGTAGATATATAGCCTTTTGGCTTTGTAATGGCTCTATTTCCATGAAATGGCAATAGGGGATCAGTCACTAAAAACTACCACTTTAAAACTACACAATCCTCTTAAGCAATAAAAAGTCCTTTAAAAACTTAACTCCAATCTGCACTCGCTGCAATCAGGGTGGGCTTGAAAATATTTCCAAAGTAATTACTACTCAGTCATCCCTAGTTTTGTTTTGATGCAATAGCTTGAAGGCAAGTACAGAGGGATTTATTCTTTCTGAGAGCAGTTTAAAATGTGGTGAGAGCAAGTTAGAGAGTTTTACATAATAGCCTCTAGGCTGACAAGTGATAAGCTGCAGTGACCCTCTTAAAGAGGGTGAATACCAAAATACTAACTGGGGAGGGGTGGAGTGATGATGGAGGCACATATGAAATGAAGGAGTGGAAAAAAGAGCAAAGCAGTGAGGAGGAGGAGAGTTGTGAGGATAATTGGGCAGAGAATGCTAAAAGGTGGAGCAGTGGGAGGAAGTGAGAAAAAAACGCAGGATGAAAAGAAGTCAGACATATCTTTAGACATGTTGGTAATTTTAGAGCTGATGATTTGGTACTGTAAACAAATGTGTTTTAAAGTGAAAGTAAAGTGAATCTAGAGAGAAGTGCAGGTAAATAACAGGCCCGTCCACCAGGGTGAATACTATGTAAAGGCATCGGGGGATATACAAGTACTGTATACCCACACTAGAGAGGTAACGTTCCATGTCCCTATAGCCAGATCTGTCAAGTGGGGACAGGACCACCAAGGCCTCCACCCCAATCCACAAGGGACTGAACCCCTGTCGCTCCTCTGAGAGGTGGGCCCATGGGAGGGCCACCTTTCAGACGAGCCGTTGGGGACTAAGACCCAGTGACCAGAACCCTCCCCCAGTAAGGGTGAGTCACCAGTAACCCCATCAAAGGGTCAGTAACTGTGTCCCTTTTGTTCAGTCTGGCTCATCACCTCATAAAATCAACAACAGCCTTTTTATCAACAACAGCAAAATATGGAGCAAATGATGAAATAACACTTAAAATGCAAATAAACTATGTGATTACATCACCTTCTAAGTATGTAATCACAGTAAAACATGTTTTCTTTTGTCTGAAGTAGAAATACTGGTAAATAGTCTATTGTGGTCTATATATTAGTGTACAGTGCTTGTGTTTACCATGTATCAGGCTAGGTCATTATAACGTGATGTTTTGCCAGCCACGTGGGACATGCTGGAATGTGATATCACTGCCTCCTTTACAGCGTCTTTTCAGTCTGAGCGGCATTCCCTATTTTATTCTTAAATGCATGTCATTTTGCAGTGATTATGTGAAATATAAACTCATTTACCTCAGATTAATGTGATTACATAAAAGGGTGTCATCAGCATGTTTCATTATTTATTTCTATTGTCATTATACAAGCAAACAAAAACCCACACCATCGGCCTCTGGCTGCATCCTGTCACTCAGCACCCTGCAGACAAAAGCTTACATTTCCCGGAGAAATCTGTGCCTATTTGTTGAGCTCTTGTCACGTGTTACTGTGAGCTGTTCAACCAGTGATCTGACTAATCAAGAGTGAATGTATTAATCTATTCACAACCATCCAGTTTATATAAAATTTCACCAAATCCTTCTGCAAATGGCATGCTCTTTTGAAAACTGCACCTTACTCCTTCAGGAATGGCATGACAGTAGGCGGCTTCTGATAATGGAAATAACCTACTTGTAAGCCAGTGTAGCACTGAAATGTTGCTTGATGTAGGCCTCCAGCACTGTGTTGAAGTGCTGGAATTTTCTGTCAGCGATGAGACCAATGATGTATATCTGCCAGAGAAAAGTAAGAGAAGAGAGACGCAGTTTGTTAAATGTTTACGTAGCAGTAAAACATTTAAAAGGCAGATGAGAATTTTTGTATGATCATCTGACAGTCGTGTTTATTTGGGAAAAGATGGACAGGTAGATCCAAAGATGTCAGACTCGATGTGCAGAGAGATGGCCTGTCAAGATATCAGCCGCATATGTGTTGACAAGGCGCATACAAAAGTCGCACAAAGACTCACAAATTTTACTTCGGTAAATGCACCAATGCCACACACTCACCAAGGCATCAAACACAAGGATGTCATAGTCATCTGTCTGAGAGTGTTCCATCATAATGTTGAACAAGGCATCCAGAGTGTCCTGCAGAAACTGCACACATGCATAGAGAAAAAAAATAATAAGGGCCAGCCAAAGTACACACAAGCTAGTCTACACACTTACTGAATGGTGTACTTGTATTCACACCACTGACCTTGACCACCTCCTCGCCATCAATGATTTTAAGCTTCTCCAGGTTTTCTTTGAGGAGTTCAGGTCGAGTCCTCCACTTCAGTAGACCCAAAAGGCCCACTAAAGAGGCAAGACAAACAGAGGATTTTTTTTTATGTTCAGCTGCATGTATTGCCGGGAAGTCGAGGTCATTCAGCTTTGTTACAATGGAAATGTCATCTCAATTAATAGCATAATATAAAACACAGAGCCGGTCTCCTCTGGGTTGCACAGAATACAGTTTTAATTTCATGTGAACTGTAATAAGCTGATATTTTTTTTCCTGTGCTGTATTAAAATTGGAGTTGAAACAATAAATCATTTCATTAATTAGTCTCCTTAAAAACTGGCAATTATTATATTCAACAATTTGCTGTTTTCCTCTGTTTTAAAACAATGTAAATGCAATGATTAGGGTTTTAAAGATATAATAATGCACAGAAAGTTCATACGGCATGAACATTATTGTACATTCAATTCCAGTTCATCTCCATCTGCCAACAAAATTGAGATTTGTCAAGTGTGATTTGTTTTGTGGACAGTGTCTGTACCTCTGGGACTTTCAAATCCACAGTTTGTGTCATTAATTCTGCTTCAGTTTGACATAGGGCAGATTTCCATGTCTCTGTGTGGCTGCCCACATAAAGCTCACTGCTTCCCCTGTCCAGTAATTTCTGACTCACCAGGCCAAGCTGCACATCTGGTGGGTGGCCCTGAACAAAAGTGTTTGCATGCATGCCTGAGAGCCTCTCTCTCTCTCTCTCTCTCTCTCTCTCTCTGTGCGTGTGTGTGTGCATGTGTGCGTGTATGTGTGCATGTGGTATAGGTGATTAATACAGCAGGATAATGTTCATTATAGTGATGGACTGGCTTCCTCAATAACAGCTGTTGAACTGCACCTGTCTCTGATGCACCTTACTGTCTGGGGTGTACGTGCTTTTTGCATTAGATGTAGATGTGCCTTTCACTGTGTGTGCGCGCGCGCGCGCGTGTGTGTGTGTGTGTGTGTGTGAGTGTGTCTGGCCTTTGGGGCTGCCTGAGTGTGTAGGACAAAATGATGACATTCCCTGCTAATAAAATCCATGTATATACACAGTCTGCCCTCCATCCTTTGCTTATTATACCATGACCACAAAACATATCATCTAATTAAGATTCTGCTGACTTACCATTAATTGTTTTGAGGTGTTCTTTCCTCTAACCTGACCTCACCTCAACTTTTAACCCTAAACCTAAAAATAACGCTGTCTTACCAAGTTAGAAAATGTTGACTGTATTTCACCACCAAAATGTGTAATGTTTTCTAGGGAAACATTTGAATTCAGCCCAATACACAAAGCCACATCTGACCAGCATTTCTTTTAGACTTCTAAGTAGTGGATTTGTCCTCTACTAATTTCACAGCCAACCGATGATTCATTGTCTTTGCCTGGCCTTATTAGTCTCTTGAAAAGACTTGTTAATTAATGTTTTTTTTTTTCCTTTTGAATGTGTCAGGTTTAATTTCAAGCACCCTCCTCTTCGTAAAGGTGTGCTTTGACATTTCTTCAACTGTTGTATTTATACGGCCGTTTCGGTATAAAAATGATTTGCCCTGCCAAGCCTCTACATTGTTGCCACAATGTCGCAGTTGCACATACTTGCACGTACCATTTTGGGTCAGTTTAGTGGAGCAGACCAGGGTGGAGATGGTGAAGCTGTCTCTAGAGCTCACAGACAGGCCTCCTCCACCCCCAGACACGCTGCTTGAGCTGCGGCTCAGTGTCGGCATCTTCTGGGGGTCACTGTGATGGTTGCGGGTTGAGGGCAAAGACAAGTAGGAGTTCACGTCTTCCATGCGCTTGCTGTCACCCTAAAAGAACCAAGCAATATTTAACAATATGTTGTGGATACCAGCACTGCTGCCAAATTCTTAAAGATGCCACATATGTTTGGTAATTGTCTCAACTAACAAAATGTCTTGATGTATATGTCAAATTGAGATTCATCAGGCCAACCCTGAAGGGAAAAAAAATGACAAGGAAGTTCCCCTGTTCCACAAAGAGTTCTCCTCTTTGATGGCTAAGCTTTATCTACTTCTGCCTTAATTTTATGAACTCGTAATTTTGGAAACAATGGTGACAGACAAGTTTGAAACATAGAGGCCTTCACAAAAACAACGCCATTAATTTATCACATTAATGTCAGTGGTACTTCTAGGTTGATTGCTTCGGGGTGACAGGTAGTCCGCAGCAGTGGGACACCCCCGGCAAGACAGAGGTGAGGGAATCAGTGAATGTCATATTTTCAACTCAGCACCCTCATTAATGCCACATCAGTAAATAATGAGTGAGTGGCTGGAAAAATTGGAGAGAGCGAAGCCACGAGTGGCACAGAGTTCGAGAGGAACGCAGGGATAACGAGAGATAATCGAGAAAGAGGGCACAGAGGGACCATCCATTTGGTCTTTGAGTGAATCACGAGTAATTAATCTTCATTGAGTTTGGCATTTAATCAATATGGGGATTCAATCTTAGCTCAGGCTCATTTGGCAGGAAATCTATTTGGCTTCACCCAACCTGTCTGGGTGGCCATAATCTCTTATCCATACTCACTACATGTTTAGGTCTGTTTTGATGATTGTTGCATTTAAACATATTTCCCTGGTATAAACACCTTGCAACCTTCTTTGTGGATTATCTACCAAGATGGTGTGTTTTGTTGAGAGGGCACTGAACCCATCATTACTTCTTCTGCTTTCTTTGTGCGAAAGCTCTGTCACTGGTTCTGACCTTGAAGACGACAAGGTCGTGCGATCCATCCTGTAGAACTGTCCCATCCTCCTTCATCAGACGCACAAAAGCCATAGCAAAGTTCTTCTCGCTCTTATCTTTGGCTGCAAATGAAGGAGAACTACAAGTAAACAAAAA
>VUQJ01001817.1:22067-33156 GCA_015108635.1 Andinoacara biseriatus | reverse complement strand
TAACATTTTGCTTCCAAGGAGCCAGACTTTCTTGTAATTTTTTAAGGTCTTCAGCAATATTTCCCCAGGCATCAAATTTTTATTCGGACATTGGCTGCTTTTTCATACATTTCACATCCAGTCCTATGTCGAGAAAAGTTTCAAATATTGAGGTCAGTGGATATGCTAGCAGTTCCTGTGAACCAAAAGCTCTGAGCATTCAGTTTCAACCCGTGATGTCATGGAGAAGGGAAATCCTTAATATCATAGACATATATACCTAGATGCAGCATTGAGTGTTGACTCATACGTCAACGTCCCCGCCATATTGGAGGTGGCAAAAGCGGCCAACATAACATGGGAAAGATGCTGCTCTCTTTTGTTTAGTTGTTTTAACCATTTCACAGTCAAAATGGGATCACATGGGATTAACTTTCACAGATAAGACTGACAAATTGTTTTTGATCATATTTGGCCATTCTAAGATTTTGAAACCAAATTTTTTTTTTGTGCCTAACAGTTTCCCAGTGTATTTTAGTGCATATTTGAATGGGTGAATGAACGCATTAACCTATATAACTTAGTGGAAAGGCGCTTTATGAAGTTCAGTCTATTCATTTGTATTAGTTCATACAGTTACATCACATGAGTGGGCCAGCCCAGTCAATGAGGCATCTACGTGTATATGTCTATGCTTAATATGGTCATCTCAGGCACACAACGCAGAAGTTTTAAAAACTTCTGTCATAAAGGCACAGGTGCAAAAACAGCTTGTTGAATGAAGTGGATGAACTAAAGTGGTTGTAATAAGAGGCCCATTACTAAGATACATAATGACTTTCTGTGAGCTTTCTGTGTCTAATAGAATCCAAGTACAAAAATATGGAGCTGTAAATGGAAATAACCAGTCCTGATAACATTTGTATCAGTATACCTTATTAAGAGTCACACACTAACACATTAAAAAAGGAGGACTTAAAAGGTAGATTGTACAGTCTGGCAGGTGATATCAGCTGTACCATCACCATCTCCAAGATTTCAACATGGTTGTCACCTGTGCACATACAGTATGTGTGAGCAGATATGTAGATACTGCTGATTTGTTTTGTTTTCAATTTGAAGTGCTGCTGGATGACTAAACTTTACATAAACATAAAGGTACATTATGCTGTTGTGCACTCACCCGCTCTGCTGACTGTGCTGTGCCAAAGAAAATGGGGATGAAGGCAAGCCAGATGATACATGTGGTGTACATAGTAAATCCAATCGGTTTGGCTTCGTTAAAGGTCTCTGGCACACTGCGAGTCTTGATGGCATAAACAGTACATGTGACCATCAAGAGGATGCTATATCCTAAGGAGCAGATAAGGGATAGGTCAGAAATGTCACACTTTAGGACGCCTTGTGCATTCTCAGGATTCTGTGTGCGTTGCTCCCCATAGTCCACAAAGGTGTGTGGGGGGTCAGCAGCAAACCACACAAGAATACCCAGCAGCTGAACTGAGATGAGCGAAAAGGTAATGACCAGCTGGGAGGCTGGTGAAATGAAGCGCGGTGCTGTCACCGCCTTCTTCCCCTGTTCAAAGATGCGGTGGATGCGGTTAGTCTTGGTGAGCAGTGCAGCATAGCTGAAGCACATTCCAAGGCCCAGGAAAATGCGGCGGAAGGAGCAGATGACAATATCAGGAGCAGCGATCATGGGGAAGGTGATGATATAACACAGGAAGATACCAGTCAGCAGGACATAGCTCATTTCCCGACCTGAGGCACGCACGATGGGTGTGTCATTATAGCGAATAAATGTTATGATGACGAAAGTTGTAGCAATAATGCCCAAGAGAGAGATGAAGACAGGAACCAGTGCCCAGGGCGAATGCCACTCTAGCTTGATGATAGGGATTGGCTGGCAGCTAGAACGGTTTTGGTTGGGTCTCTTCTCATAGGGGCAGAGCTCGCAGGTGAACTCGCTGGCTTGGAAGTGGTATCCCTCGCACTGCTCACAATGCCAACAGCACGGGACACCCTTTACTACTTTCTTCCTCTCGCCAGTGCGACAGGGCATGCTGCACACTGAAGCCGGAAGGGATGAATCGCTGGTTGTCCATTGTAAGGCTTCCATCTGAGGAGAGGGAATAGGAAACTAAGCACTCTGCACCATTATAATTCAGCCTTTGATCTAAATCAAGTTCAAACTATAAAAAATGTATTATTATTTTATTGCAATTTCATTTAGAAAAAATTACACACAGCAACCAGTTTTAAATACAGCTGAATTGTTTTTGCTTCAGTTAGTGAACAGAATGGCTTTCCAGGTATGAAAAAACAAAATAAAATATGGGTTATTCGTGTTAAAGAAATAAGGTTATGCCACAGTGTGAAAATACAAATTGAAAAATGCAAAAATATATCTTTTTTAAAAATAAAAGTACAATATTTGTTTGAAGGACTTTACAAATACCATGTACTGAATGGCAGAATGTAGAATGCAGAAAGTTTTCTTTGTGTTTGACTTGCAGCAAGTATCTTTATAATATTTCATGTTTTATAGCTGTTACAGGTTAGAGATCCTTACTTTGAGATGCAACTGATTGGTCCAGTGCCCAATGACCTTGTACTCTGCCACCGACTTGTTGTTGATCTGATACTGGAAGATATCATAGCGTCCGGGAGCATCCCCGTTCTCATTAAAGATGACCGGAGTCCCTGCACTTCCTGAACAAAGAAACAGAATGATCTGTTTTCAGAAATCATCATAAAAGAATGGGAAATAGAAAATAAACAGTTTTCCTAACACATGGAAAGGAGATGTGTCAGATGAAATACTGAGAGCATTTCGACCTTAAAGATGACAATAGGTGATGTGATCAGCCTATTTAGTATCAGCGGAGTTTGTGGTTTCATTTCTCTCGCTTTCTAAGCATTGTTTATGTTTAAGATCCTCCTTGATTTTTGTAAATATTTGAAAATTCTAGCTTTAAATATAAATATGCCCAGTACAGCAAAATACAATAAAGCTTAATAATTCCTTAAAGTGGACATATCATGCTTTTAAATTCTACCTTTTCATATGTAAATCATTCACTTGTGGTCTATATAAAGTAAAACTGCAATGCTTTGGTCTGAAATCCCCCTTTTCTAAGGCTCGTGCTAGAGCAACTCATTTTGGTGCGGTCTTTTCAAATATGAATGAGACATTTCATGCCCCAACCCCATCCAGGTCGCAGAGCATTCCACTCCACCTTGTTCAACCATTTTTGTAGTTTGATAACAGCGATACGATTTGCTATGGGCAGAGAAACTTTTTATTCCCAAATTTATTAAAGATGTCAACAACGGAAGACTTGTCCATCCAGCCTTTCATGTTCGAGCCAGACTCTTTCGGCAAATCCCTCTTGATACTGGTGGAGGTTGCTGATGCACTTGTCCTTGAAGTCCTTGAAGTACAAGGAGGATTTTCCCCACTGATGTGAGTACATTTCCGAGAAAATTAAAATTTAAACAGGCACTTTGAAGAGGCTCTGATGCCGGGGGGACAATGTAAGGAATCGTGTGGGTTAAGACACCCAACAACCCAATGGAGACTAAATATTGGAATACTGAATTAGGAAATAAAGAATGAAATTCAAGAATGCATTAATTTAAACAAAGATGACGATGTGGAACCTACAATACTTTGGGATACAGTCAAAGCTGTAATGAGAGGAAACCTAATTTCAATTCATACAACTCACTGCTATTTATTTTGGACTCATGGTTGGGGCTGTTACAGACTGGATTTGGGTTGTTCATATGAAAATACTTTACATAAAGAATCTGAACTTAAATTACTAAAATAAGCAAATATGTTTCAAAAGAATTTCTTTCTGGTGACATGCTTTTACATAAAGAATCAGGTAAGTTACAAAATGCTGAATGAATGTACAAACAAGTATGAAGAAGCTGTAAGATCATAAACAGTTTTGACCAGCATATTTAAGCATTATTATATATAGATGTCAGAATGTTTGAACAAAACAAGAGCATTCAGAGTCTCATTTAATCCTCCTAAGCAGATTCACTCTATCACTATATTTAATGTATTGATTTGTTAGCATACTGTAGAGCTCTGCAGGGTAAATCTAAGATTGGGCACATGAGTGTTAAACTTGATGCACATTAGTTTGGATGTGCAGAGAGGAAGAGCAGAAGATTGGAGCTAAACTGCCGAAGAACAACAAAAAATAAACCACATTCATAATGAAGTAAGTGGGTGGCAGTTTAATTTGATCCTGTCCCAGTTTTTTTCTTCAGCAGTCCAAAACACATCAGTGTGGAAATGAGTCACCACAGCTTGCCGCGCTTTCAGCTCCTCCTTCACTTAACTCCAGTTCAAAGAATCTGGCTTGATACAGAGTTAACATCCTCACATCACATCCATCCATCCATTCGCTTCCGCTTATCCTTTTCAGGGTCGCGGGGGGGCTGGAGCCTATCTCAGCTGACATAGGGCGAGAGGCAGGCTACACCCTGGACAGGTCGCCAGCCTGTCACAGCACCAACACAGAATCACAGACAACCATTCACACTCACATGCATTCTGTCATTCACACCTATGGGCAATTTAGATTGCCCACAATTAACCTAATTAATTACAAATTAACCTAACCCCAGCAAGTGCATGTCTTTGGACTGTGGGAGGAAACTGGAGTACCCAGAGGAAACCCACGCAGACACGGGGAGAACCTGCAAACTCCACACAGTGAGAGAGAGGCCGGGCCAAGGTGGAATCGAACCTAGATGGTATTCAAAGGCAGCAGTATATGGTAGCCTAGATAACTTCCAAACATGGTAGCCATGATAACTTGCCTGACACATGATGTGGACAAACAAACAAAAAACTCCAGCAATAACAAAATCATAACAAAACAAAAACAATATATATATACATGTAGGGGTCACTGCTGGGACCACTGTTACCTTCCACAGCCTGTCTGGGTCTTCTCTGAGGCCTTGGTATTTATTGAGCTTCTTGTATTGTTTCTTCTTGACGTTGCCATCACTTGGTATTTCAACGTCTATCACTACGACCTTCATCTGTTTGTCCACCACTACTATGCCTAGTTGGTTAAGTGTCCGTCTGTATGTGGAACTCCCACAGGATCATAGCTCTGTTATTCTTGATCACCCTTCGGGACGTATCCCATATTGACCTCGGGACTTCCAGGTCATACTCAGCAAAAATGTTCCTGTATACTAAGCTTGCCACTTGGTTATAGTGTTCCATGTATGTGCCTGCTAGCATCTTGCACCCTGCTGTTATGTGCTGGATTGTCTCAGGGCCATCTCTGCACAGCCTGCATCTGGGGTCTTGCCTTGTGGGGCAGACCCCAGCCTCTATCAATCTTGTGCTTAGAGCTTGTTCTTTTGCTGCCATGATTAGTGCCTCTGTGCTGTCTGTCAGTCCAGCTTCACTCACTTAAAGAATTTCTCCTCACCCCTCCCCACTCCAATCTGACTGCTGTTCCACAGGGTCAGTCACACTGCATCTCACTTCAAAACAGCAACAAGTTCTTATCACGTTTTAATAAGCACCCACTGTCCAAATAAATTGGAGAGAATCTCTTTGATGTCCTCCTTCCTCCTCCCTCACCAACTGCTCTCCTTGCTTAGCTAAACATGTTCATGCAGAATGTTACTAGAAACCTCATGCAGATGGTTCATTGCAGTGAGCACTAACATTAACACAACTTTCTCAATTAGCCTCGAGGCGCTCCTCTAAAAATAAGCACAAGGAGCACACGGCTGAATTGGCGATAAGCCCTCTGGCCTCTGCCAGTGCCACAAAATGCCACTTTGTCCTGGATTTGCAGCATTTCATACATGGAATTATGAGATGTGAAGCACAAAAAACAGAGAAGGAGCTCAAATTTGATTTATGTCAATGTCTGATCTATGTAAAACTTCAGTAAAACTTCAGTATAGCAGAGTATACTGCTAACAGAGACACAATAGAAAGCTTCAAACATGTGACAAAAGTGTTTGTGTGTGTACACTACAATAAGCTCAATGGGGGATCAAGGACAAATGAACCATATTCAATTTTTTATATTGAATCAAATTGAATATGATAATCATAAATTAATCTGCTGCCTCTGAAAACAGATTAATTCATCATTATCATATTCAGTTTAATACAAATATAAAGGTAATCAGTTTCATCCTGTGAAACATAAAGGTAATCAGGAATGGAACACTGCGGGGTTTTCTCCTTTGTTTTTGTTTTGTTGTTGTTTTTTTATTTATTTTTGTACTGGTTCAGCTTCTTTACTCAAGTAAAAGTAAAAAAGTACAGGTTCTGAAATGTACCCAAAGTAAGAAAGTAAACATAGCTCTTTGGAGGATGTGTCTACCAGCTATTTGTTGTGTAAAGCTAACTGAACTTTATTATATAGTATTGTAACACTATAAAATAATACATAAATACAAACATTATTCCAAACTACATTTTAATCCTATTGAATGTACTCAGCTTGAATCTGTTCTGTAGGACATAAACTGTGAAAGGTAATTTAAACAGAGCTCTATTCTCTGTAGGTGCTGCCATTTCCCACCAACATGTTTTGTTAGGTCAACATGAACAGATCTTAAATTCACTGGTTAAAAAGTTGCAAGCAACTTGTGGCACTGTATGGACACATGCATAAAAAATCACGATGTGTCCATACTCTGTATTAATTTCATTATTTGCTCAGTGGTTGACACTATAAATCAAGTTTTGTAGCCTGTTGCTCTGCAAGATTGATTATTAACTCCGACAGTATCTAATACCCCTTGTCATAAATATGTCAAGATAGTACATTGTTCTAAAGATTAATGGCTGCCTCCATGTTGCCCCTGGTGATAATAATCACAATAGTAATTAGCTCTGGATATAAAAATGTCATGCTGGTCATAAATGAATAATGATAATAATTGCCTCCGACACTGCATGTTGACCTTGACTGTAAATATGTAAGGATAACTGTCTCATATGCTTTGTAGCTAATTATTGGTTTTGCAAGTTTGATATGAAAAATTATGAATTTGTTGATTCTTCATGAGAACCGATGGGTTTCAAGTTCACTGAGAGTTCACAAAAATGATGCAGTTCAAATTTTATATTTCACAAAGAAGGCTAACAATTTTATATATATTGTACAAGGTAATAAAATGTACCAAGGTAACATCTTAGGACAAAATTTGGACACAAGTTGGAAAATAAATGTTACATAGAATTAAAGTTAGATACAATTAAAACCAAGAATTGAAGGATTACAGTACAATAGAAAGAGGAGACAGAAGCTCCCTGCTCGATTTAAGGGGGATCCAGGCTCCGGGCAGAAGTTCTGTCTGTATTTGCCCATGTCTGTTTCTGTCAACCTCTGAGCTACAAATGTTTTAGGCAAACATTGTAGGGGCACTTCTGCTTTCTTTTATATTTGTTGGACTTACACTTTTGTAGATGTTCATTAAACAGCTTGGCAATGAACTCAAAAACACATAACTTTTTTGTTATGTGTTTTTGTTCACAATAAAAAATTTTAATCTAAATTTACATCCAGTCAGCCAGATAAAATTTATTATCTGGAGATTTTTGACTGTACAAAACTGGCGTCATGAACAAGATAAAGCAGCCAAGATGACTGAAGCATTGGAGATCCTAGAGGGACCAAATATTGATGTATATTGATATTGACGTCTCTCCCCGGTAGAACAAAACTATGATGTAGGGGATAGGGAGTTGCTGGCTGTCAAGTTAGCCCTGGAGGAGTGGCGTCACTGGTTGGAGGGAGCAGAATTTCCCTTTTTAGTGTGGACTGATCATAAGAACGTTTCTTACCTACGATCTTAACTGTAGTTGAAAGTTTTTCTAAGGCTGTCCATTTTGTGGCTTTAGACAAATTGTCTACGGCCCTTGAGACTTCTCAGTTACTGGTGGAGCATGTCTTCCGTCTGCATAGTATCCTAGTGGATATTGTTTCCGACCATGGCTCTGAATTTACTTCCCAAATTTGGAAAACATTCTGTAATATTTTAGGAGCTAAGGCTCACAATCTTTCTCAGTGGGCCACACAGTTACCTTGGGTTGAATATGCCCATAAAGCTTTAACCCCGTCTGCTACTGGGTTGTCATCTTTTGAAGCCTCCTTAGGATACCAACTGCCATTGTTCCCAGCTTTGGAACAGGACCTGGCTGTACCCTCGTTCCAACATCATCTCCAGAGGAATAAGGACGCTTGGGAACGTACAGGGCTGGTGTTGCACCGCACGGCTGAGCGCAATCGTCGTCGTCGAGAATTACCAGTGGATCATAAAGTAAGCTCCCTACCATTCAGCTTAGGACTTCACCCCCACTCATTTCACCCGCACATCTATTTTTGCCAGTGTTGTTAAATAAAGATTATTTTACTGCAGAGCTGTTTTCCTGTGGTCTTGCATTGTTGGGTCCTTTTAGTTGTTGGCTTACGAGCCGTGACAATGGGCATGGCAGGATATAGTTGGCCATGGATTTGTGACTGTGCATTTATTTATCGTGGGCCCATTAACTTCAAAAGACCACCATTCACGGTCTAATAACCCTACATTGGCTGTGAAGCACAATTTCTCAGCTTTCACGTTTGTGTAATTACAGTAATTCAAAGTGTGCTTGATCAGTGGTGATATGCTCCGCGTTAACCAGCTGTTCACGGCAAGTAGGGGCAGGTAACAGGTGCATCAGTGGTGATTGCTTGCTGTTAAAGGGTTAAGATGGCTCTGTTGTGACATTTATAAAAGGTACAGGACAAAATAATACTAAATCTGTTCCCCCCCCCGGTCTCAGAGGAGACAGATGTGTTTTCCTCTTCTCCTCCCTATCTACCCCTGCTTTTGCTGCTTAGAGCGTCTCTTCACACATCCCCAAACTGGAAAATAAATTATGGATCTCGTCAGCTGGTCTCTTAACAGTATTGATGATCAAATTCTCATCACGAAGAGATTGGGAGAAGGAGAACCCTCTTTCCTCTCGTTCACCTACATATCCGGGTGGCTACGTTATGAATTCCTGTGGGGATGGAAGATAACATGCCTGGCTGCACTGTGTGGACGTGGCATATATATCGATACCAGGATTTTTTTTCTCAAATTGGACTTGGGGATACCTGGTATCTGGGCAGCTGTTCGAGCCCTAGTAAGGCTACCTATGAGGGATGCAGAAACAGTACGAACTCAATCTGACTCAGTAGAAACTCAGTGGAGCTGAATCAAAATGGACTAGATCTGGAGGAGTGTTTGAGTGTCTGTTTCTACATGATGGAGTAGAACCAAGAATTCAGATGATTGGATTTTTTGTCTGAGAGGTAACCAGAAATCTGTAAGGTCTGTCAGCAATCACTTATGTCGGCCTGTACCAAAACAATTGCACAAAGTTGTATTATGTTGAAGCAGGCCTTCCACCCTGTTATCAAGGACTGGCTGCAGCTGCATTTACCTTTGAAAAACCCTCATCACTGACTATGGACCAGCCTGTCACATTGTATGCATCACAACAGTTACGTGCCATATTCAATAGCCCAAGGTCTGTATTCGCTGAAGCTAGGTGAATAGGGTATGAAGCAATTTTGTCTGCCCCAGAACTTACCATTCAATCATGTAACACTGTTAATCCTGCTGTCAGGATGGTGTTACCTGATGAAGGAACTCCTCTTTACTGCATACAGTAGACTGAAAAGTTTGTGTGCACAAGAGGATTTGTATAATGAGCCCACTGCAGCTGATCTAACTCTATTTGTGGATGGTTTATGCTTTCATGATGAACCAGGTTGTTATACTGGATATGGCATTGTTCAACTTAATGAGTTAATGAGTTAAAATGCTTAATGTATACACAGATTCAGCATATGCTGTAGCATATGCATATGCATATCTCATGTTAGTGCTAACTAACTGGAAGCAAAATGGGTTTCTGAGCGCTGATGGCACACCAGAGATACATGGGGAAACTGAATTAATTGATGCATTACAGCTTCCAAGTGCTGTGGCTATAATTAAATGCCCAGCTCCCCAGAAAACAGACATCTTGATTGCTAAAGGAAACAATCTGGTAGATGAGGCAGCTAAGAGGGCAGCAAATAGAGCCCTTATGACACCTCTATCACTGCATGGTCCCCAGGAGGCCCCTTTGAAAACATTACAATCACTCATAGCATAAAATAATGTTGATCCCTAGGAAAAGCATTTGAAGGACAGGAGGGTGTGGTAAGGAGCACAAATCCTCCTGATATTGGATTGTATAGAAGTGTGTGGGGCCTTTTTTTATCATGCTTTCTTCTATCTTGTGCATGGCGATCAGGATAGTACATGGAGTGGATTAATGTAACAGAAACAAGATAATCAAAAGACAACAAGCCGCATGGTAGTCTCTGTTTCTGATAGCAAAAGTAAACATGACCTTGAATGAATGTGATGAATGCAAGAAATAATATCAAGAAAAGTTTACCAGCTCCTTTGGCACAAATTCAACCCCCAGGCAGACCATTTTGACATCTAATATTAGGCTACATTGGCATGGGGGCTGAAAATAGGAAGGAAAGGATGAGATATGTTCTTGTGGTAGAATGTAGATTCAGTAGATGGGTAGAAGCTACGCCAGCCAAATAATAAAACAGTGGCAAAATTTCTGAGTAAAGAAGCACTTCTAAGATTTGGACCACCAGGCACCATCTCTTCAGATAAGAGGCCCAATTGTGTTTCTCAGGTCATTCAGGTGACGTTAAAGCTGTTGCGTATCAAATAGAAATTTGGATGTGTAAATGACCCTCAATAACAGGGAAGCAGAGACTGCCAGAACAGAATTCCTGTGGTGAAAATTTTAAAAATTATCACAGATGTGGTTAGGGAAAGTGGGGCGCAACTCAGTTGTATTCACCCTCTACCTTTTGGTTCTGATGTGCATGTGATCACAGGCTAACAAAACTTCACATGATCCCATTCCTTTTAAGCCCTGCTGATGCGATGCCAGCACGGATCCCCATTCTGTAGTCTGGATTTCCAGGACCATCCATCTTCCGGATAGGATCCTCAGGCTTATCCCAGACCCTTATTGCCAATCACC
>VUQJ01001817.1:0-13145 GCA_015108635.1 Andinoacara biseriatus | reverse complement strand
ATCCTTTCCGTTAGGCAGGAAGTAACTAAAAGATTATTGGAATGTGAAATGAAGCACATTTTCTCTGCTAAACCCATGAACATAAAAAACAATCAATTGCCTGATCTCATTAGTTGTGATTGAAAAAAAAAGACATTGCCATATTTTATTTGAAAACTCTGCAATGGCTTTTCAAATTTTTAAACGGAACTATTGTTATTAGAATAACATTGCTAGATGATGTTGGTGCTGGCTGGAAAACTAAAGGAAAAGAGAAAGTCTGGAACCTCCATAAATAAACAAGAGTTTGTTGAATTTATAGGAGCTTAGAAATGAAATGCAATTTAATTTTAATGGCAGACAGGCAACGAGGCATCTGCCCAGGAGGAGACATTTGCGCTGGGAGAAAAGACTGATTACATGTCTATACGGTGGTAATGAATGACCCACAAATGGTGAGCAGAGAGCAAACGATGCCAAACAACCGAGGCTGACAGGAGATGTATGGACAACTGTAAATGACTATTTCATGCTGGAGATGATCCCAGAAATTCCAGATCCCAGAAATGGTGTCTGACCAGGATTTACAAGAAGCTCAATGTTATCCAGTTTCACTCAGAATCACAAAAGGTTGGACAGAGCTTCTCTGTGCTGGAGACCAATACTGACAAAGCAGATGAAGAAACCGCTCAGTGCAATAAATTATTTCCTCGGTCCACTGTCTAGCCTATTGTTAAGGGTTATTTAATGATCTGATGTCTTTAATTAGTCTGTAAATACTAAGTGTATTATTATAATACTTATTCCGATCAGATCATTGTCAGTGTTACCAGTAACAGTGTGTGGGGTCATTCTTTTATCAACAGTGTTTACTGGTGTGACAACACCAGTTGGTCTTGGTGCTGCTGCCTTTAGCAGGGTCCACCTTACAGGTACAGTTTGCTGGCCCATATCAAGTTGATCGCAGAATTAGTGACACGGATTATGTAGTTCATACCTGAGTGCTAAGTATGTTGGGATCCTTCTTAGCTCATCTACCTACACCTGCTAGATCTGACATTATTATGCTTATAGAAAATAACTTGGCACTGTTACATTATGATATTGACGTGGAGGGGCACCCTCTTATTAAACAGCATGTATATTACAGTAACCTCACAAAGCAGATGCTCATGCCTTGCCCTGCCTTCTTTTTGCTACACAAAGCAGATCTCCTGCAAGCATTAGAGGGCTGGTGTGGCTCGTTTGCCAATCAGTGACACTGGCAACACCTGGGTCCAATGTGTGCCAGCGCTCTATATAAATGTATAAAACTTACAGTATCATCCTCTAATTTCTAAATATTTGCCTATTTACCTTGTGGCTACAAGTAAACACAACCCTAACCCTATACAGGTTGCCTTAGATCCTTTTGGATATTGAGAGGTTAATGACCACACTCACATGCACAACTCATTTTACAGCATATATAATTTATTTCTTTTTATATGGGTGTTGACATTGCAACTTCTATCTTAAATATTACATCATTCATCATCATGTTTGATGATGTAATATATACACAATAGAAGTTGCAAACCAGTCTGCTCTTTGTTGCATACCCATTGCAACTCCTTTGCAAAAGTACAGTGCATCTATCTGTGATTAACAGCTTTATACAGTCAGGTTATTTTCAAACTTCAATATATAAAGCCATTATCAAACAAAAACAAAAAAGCCTATGAATTGATCATTGTTTCTAGTAACATCACAAATGGGCATTATTTCAGTGTGAAAAGTGAGCAGTGGATTCATTCAGGTTGTAAGTGGCAACAGAGCCATTTGCTAATGAGCCTTGATGACCAATGATGGCGGTTGTGGTGAAACTAATAGAGACTGAGGGGAGGCAGCATACAGGACAGACAGCTTCATCACAGCTGTTGGCATTTCAATTACACATCACTTGCAGGACAAATTTAATGCCTTCTCATCAGGATGGACATGTTTGTGCGCCCCACCTCCTTAACCTCTTTAATCACAGGCATAGTTCTGTTTAAATTAGATTTGGAAATTAGATCAACAGGAAACTAATTCCAGAGGTTATGGGGATGAAGATGAGTTTGAGGAGAAGAATGCTTAGCTGTGGCATCTTGCATGCCCGAATATATTTGTTATTGGCTCTGTTGTTCATCAGTAACTTCAGCAGGAGAGACATTCCTCAGCAGAGGATTAATAATATTTCCTCATAACACTTATTTTGACAAAAAATTGACAAAAATCTAACACAAACATCTGAGTGCTGCACATACATTTGTGAATTCCTCCAGGACTATTCTTTAGTTTATAATAAAACTATATTATTATTGTTGCTTATCTGTTTCTTAAAAAATCTTTAAATAAGACAGAAGAATCAGCATGTTTCTACATGATATAAATGACATAAATCATCTTAACCACTCAGAGTTTTTCCCATGTGTGACATTTACATGTTTATTTTTCATAACATCTGCTATTTTTTTTTCTACATTAAGTAATGGGATGGAAAAATGTTCAGGTAGATGTGAAAGTCACTGATTTGCAAGTGAACCTCAAGCCTTGGGTGGTAAGCAGAGATTCATGCCATAGACATTACAAGGATGGATGTAGCTTCCAGGTTTGAAAAGTGAAGGCAATTCAGAAATGCATTAAACCTGCATTCTTTTTAATGTTTTTAAGGACTTATAGATGTGAAAATGGCACTTGGCCTTGACCTCAATAAACACTTTCCTGGCTTTATGAGGCGAGTCACCCATTTGTGTCACATAATAATGTGAATAAAATATTAAATTCTATTCATTTTAAGCTATTGAGTTGTGACTGACAGGCTCTTAGTCAATGAGTGTACAGTTCCACAGTCAGAGCTGTACCTTATTACATTTGGTTTAACACGCTCATCTCGAGGCTTCATAAAGGGACTTCACAAACCAATTGGTAACATCACAATGGCTACGTGCATCTTTCATAATGTCTGTGATTCAATAACAACACAGGGAAATCTAGAGTCAAGCCCCAAGTCTCGTGGTGTGCTTCTAAGTTAAGTTGATAAAGTCACGAGACAAAATCAACAAATGTAGGTCCATAGCCGAGAACAAGTTCGAGGGCAAGAGCAAGAAGTCAAGATATGTAAGTGTAAATATAAGCAATGATTCAAGAACAAGTTCTAAGTAAATAATAATAATAAAAAAAGGTAAACATGTTAACAGCATGCTAGCTAAACTCTGTTGATGACTCTAAATAATTTCCTTCTCTATAACACTTGCTGGGCTGTGGATTATTTCTTTATATATTTAATTGATTTAAGTTTTATTTAGCTAGTGGTCTTCTAGGCTTCATCTTGGCTAATTAGAGTCACTGAAGTGGATGCCTCAACCACTTTTTAGTGACAATACTTTATAGAGTTTTTTTTTAATGCAAATATCTGACAAACAGCATGGCCTAATGTGGTGGTAATTGTACTAACAATCCATCTGTGTTCCAGTTTTTGCAAGTGAAACTATAGTAGTTTATTTGTATGCTACTTGATACTAATTAGCAGCTCTCTGTGTCTGTCCAGTGCATTCATACAGTTTATGGAATGGCTCTTACTAACTAAACTTGCTAGAACCTCATAACTTATTATAACTAGGTACTCCATTCAGTTAAATATGAACAGAAGGATGCACTACTAAAAAGGCCACAATTCACATTTTATAGTCTTGACTAACACCCCAGTGGGGGCTATATCCATCCTCATATACAGTTTATGTTGGCAACTTGTCCACACTGTACCCACCATTTTACTCAATTCTGGCTGAATAGCCTGTTTTGAAAAAGACAGAGACCAAGGTAGGACTAAGAAATTACAAATCATTATTGAACCATATATCACAAACATAAAAACTAGACACTAGTCGTTGCTTTGCAGCTCCACATCCCCTCATACTAATATGATTGAGAAGCAAGATGAAAGCTTTTCACAACAACATGCACACAGAAAAAAATAAGCATATTTTGAGAAGCATTTCGGGGTGCTGATAAATGCTAAACAGTTGTTCAATCTCGGATATGGAGGAAGATTTACCCCTTGAGATATTATTGCTGCTTTCAGAAGAGGAAGGAAAGAGCGAAAGATGCTTGGTCTGTGTCTACATTGGTCAGTTCATCATCTGGTTATGTTCCCAACCAAAAAAACTGCAGCAGAAAGACAGAAATTTTCATTCAAGAAAACACAAGAGATTCAAATGCAAATTTGGCTTTTCTTTTCCACACAGTGTAGTTTAAGAAATTGCATTAGCAACAGAAAGAAAAAGAGTTCTCAAATGGATGAAAAAACAATCAGATTCCTAACTCTGTAAACACTTTATTCAACAAAGAGAAAAATAGAATGCTGGAATAGTTAATAACAAGGTTTCCACAGAATAATAAAACCTCCTATGGGTACTCTTACACTAGATCCCTCCTGCAGAAGGAACAGCAAAACATCTATGCCTAATTTTTTCAGAGTAGTTGAAATATTTATTACAGCCCCACAACAATGGGATAATTTTTAAAGCCAAATCAATAATGGAGCTAAAAATGTTCCAGAAATTGGAACTTTTATTACTTTTTTTTTATTACTAAACCCAAGCCACTTTCTTTTCTTATGCAGTACATGGAATTCCCTAGGTTCAGTTAGTAACAGTTACAGAAATGCAGAAAAAAACTACATTGGGGGAAAAAACATTTTATTAATATTATTGTCATTATTATTGTACAGTACTTGCTTGACTCAAATTTTTATGGTTGTTTCATTTTAATGGTGCGAGACAGCGCCAGAAGCTTCAGCTCCCACTTCAGATTTTCTATAGGACTGAGGTCTGGTAACTGTCTAGGCCCCTCCTTGACCTTAGCGTGCTTCTTCTTTAGCCACTCCTTTGTTGCCTTGTGTGTTGCAGTGTGTTTGATTCACTGTCATGCTGGAAGACCCATCCATGACCTTTCAGTGTTCTGCCAGAGTGAAGGAAGTTCTTGTCCAAGATTTTATAGAACACGGCTCAAATGGTACTTTCTTGTGTGTTTTTTCTGTTTTATGCATTTTAGTATTTTCATTCACTGTAAAAAGTAATTTGCTGACTCAATAAGCTGGAGCCAAACTCCAGCTAAATAACATCACCTGTGGAGAGGCATAAAGCTGATCACAGGCTTCAATCCAAGGTCCCGTTTACACTACACCATTTCAAGATGAAAATGGCTAAGTTTTGATGCCTTTCAGCCTTCCGTTTACACGAGAATGGAGTGAAAATGATACTTTTTGGAAACAGGCTCCAGAGTGGGCTGTTTCTGAAACGCTCTGGCCTCTGTTTCTTTGAAAACAGGGGCACTCGCACATGAGCACTATGGTTGCGGCTCCTATATCCACACCGCCAACTTGTGGCCTGGCAATAGGAACAGCAACGTTTTCAGTGTATCGCGTTTCAGTGTAAACGGAGATTGTTTCGGAAACGTTTCCGTGTAAACACATCACTGCCAACCTTCTGATTAGTAGATGACTTTCTCTACCTCCTGAGCTACAGACACCCCAGTACTGGACCCCTTGTTGCCCCTCCTCACACAGCACCAATCCTAACACCTTGTCAGCTACCAAACAATCCACCACTGCACAGATTTCTTTTTTTTTTTTACATTTTTCCAGTGCCTTTAATACTATCCAGCCACCGCTGCTCAGTGAGAAGCTGCTCTGGATGGGTGTCACCACTTCTACTGTCTCCTGGATTGCAGACTATCTGTCAGCGAGGCCTCAGGTTGTATGGCTGAGGGGAACCCTGTTTGATGTGGTGGTTAGCAATACTGGAGCACTGCAAGGGATGGTCCTGTTTCCATTCCTATTTACCGCGTACACCTCAGATATCCAGTACAACAGCGAAACATGCCATCTGTTCTCTAACACTGCAGTGGTTGGGTGTATTAAGTGTGGGCAGGAGTTGGAGTACAGAGAGCTGGTGAGGAGCTTTGTGGAGTGGTCCAGCAGAAATCACCTTCTTCTGAATGTCAGCAAGAGATGGCGGTCAATTCCCGGAGGAAAGATGCCTGCCAAGATGCCAGCAGGATCAACAAATTGATTTAAAAGGCTGGAAAGATAATTGGTCAGAATTTGAAAATAGTCAGTGAGGGACAGGAGGTCACTGAACAAACTGCTCTCCATCACAGACAACCCATCTCACCCACTCCACTCCACACTGCTGAGACAGAAGAGCTCCTTCTCCCTCAGACTAATTCAGTCTTGCTGCCATAAAGAACATTTCAAGAAATCATTCCTACCGTTTTCTATAAAACTGTATAACTCTTTTTTTCTGTGACAGGTGAACACACCTGTGAGGACATAAGATCTCTCACACACACATTTCTGTATTTTATCTTCTTGTTAATGCACAGTGTCAGTTTTACTATTACTCTGCTTTCCCTACATTTATATATATTATTTATTTTGTTTTGATCACTGTTGTATGTATAGTTTTGCACTCTGTGCCTATGGCACTTCTACTCTCACTTTGGTATTTATTTATTGTAAATTTGACTATTTTCTTGCTGCTATGACATAATAATTTCCATCCATCCATCCATAACAGTCCTCAGAGCATGTTTCCACCGCAGTACTTGACTGCGGGGATTGTGTTCTTTGGGTCATACTTTCTTTAAACATAGTCCATAACACTTTCTCCACAATCATTTAGATGTTCACAGGCAACTTGTGCCTTCTTGAGTAGGGGGACCATACGGGTACTGCAAGGTACTATGCCATTATGGCATAATGTGTTACCAATGGTGTTCTTGGTGACTCTGGTCCCAACTACCTTCAGATCATTAATCAGTTCCATCTGTTTAGTTTTGGTCTGATCCACCACCTTTCTTATGGTCATTCTCACTCCATGAGGCATGATCTTGCATGGAGCTCAGACCAAGGGTGTGGTCAGTTTATATTATTTTTTCCATTTCCAAATAAACACATCACCAGTTGTCATCTTCTCACGAAGCTTCTTGCTGATGGTCCTGTAGCCCGTTACAGCCTTGTGCAGGTTTACAATCTTGTCCCTGCCATTCTTTGACACTCTCTGGTCTTACCCATGGTGGTGGAGAGGTTGGAATCAAAGACATTGATTCTGTGGACAGGTGCGCTTTATACATCAGGATCAGGAGTATCTATAATTGGCTGACTGTAATCTGTGTGCTGCATAGGCATATAGCCAATCTGTGGGAGCCAGAATTCTGGCTGAGTTGTACGATCAAAAACTTTTTTCACTCAATGACATGCAAAACAGCACTGAAATTAGCAGTAGGGACGTCAATAAAATCTGTATACACTACGTAAAAACACTGTGGCAGCATTTTTATGTTACCCTACAAATGACCAAAGTGTAGAGTTTGTCCTTAAAGGTGCATTAAGATACCAATAGGATTCACTCTCCTACTCTAATGTGTAACTCACCACCTCACTTAGGAAATGACACGGTCCTTCCCATTATCTAAACAAGCCTGTCTGTCAGCTGCTTCAGCTCACACACAAACAAACAGAACGCTAATTATAGATTGCAATCGATGAGAGTCTGACAGAGAATCCATGAGCTGGAGGCTATAGAGATCAGAGACGACTCAGGGGGCCACAAAGCTTCAGCTCTCAAACTTCAGAGAAGAAGACAAGCTCACCTATGAAATGCATCAGTCACATTTTCAGACAGATGCAGGTAATTTGGCTGAAAGCTGCTTTTATCTGAGCAAAAGTGTGATATGTTTATGATCTAGTGTTTCACTTCAAACAGAATTCTTTCATTTTCATTTAAACTCAAATTTATTCAGTAACAAAAGATTATTGATCATGTTTTAATATATATATATAGGTTTTTTAGGATTCCTTACACAGTTTAAGGACTATTTAGAAGTTTTGACAACATGAATTGTCATTCCTTTAGTTTCCTTTTCAAAAGATCTTTCATATTTTGTAGAAATGTGTATTTTAATAATAATAGGGGATTGATTAACTGAGGCGGTTTAATGGCATATTTGTGAAAAAAAAAATCTGCCAAATCGCTGACTATTGGTGAAATTTGTTTAGAACATTTAATTGGACAGAAAAAGTCCACATTTTAAAGTAATGATATTTTCATATTTTAAGGAATAGTTCCAACATTTAGAATCCAAAAAATTTATACAAGTCCTATAATGCATCCAATAATTGTGCAAAAAAACAAACAAACAACCCCCCCCCCCCACACACACACACAAACAAACAAAAACTGGTTCTCCTGTTAAATACCTGGCTTACAATAACCCTATTTTTTTCATCTATTGACTATTTTAAATTGCATAAAAAAGTTTTTTTTTCTTTTAAAAAAATCTAATTAATTTGTGCCAAAGTAATTTTAGAGGGTTTGTGTACCTTAAAAAGCATTTATCTGTCCAAACCTCTTTAAACATCATATTACACCATGGAGATAAAGCAGCCAACATGCTTAATTTATGACTTTTTAAATTAATTAGGTAAATAAGGTTTAATTGAAGGTATTTAAAGAAAAACACAAAAAGGTATTTCCTTTCTATCTCAAGTAGTCTCATTTAAATAACTCATTTAAGTTTTGGAAGCATTTTCCAAAAATGAAGATCCGGTTCAATATTATACAGAAATTTACATTTAAGAGGAGTGGGGATAATTTTATTACAGATGGTCCACTTAATTTCCTATGTCAGAAAACTTGCTATATCAAAAATAGAGAGAAAATCTGTGATCAAACCTCATTACAAGTCAAACATATCAGGCATTAAAGAGGCTTAAATGTTGCAAGTCTCCTTTAGTTTGTGCGGTAAACTCTAGCTGTGAGAAAGAAATCAATTTCAGTAGCTGTTAACATAGAGCAGAATAAATGTATTGAAAGCAGTCAATTGCTTTGACTTGGTGAAGTTGTGTTTTCTTTCAGTGTCTCGACACAAATCGATATAACCACATAGACCATTAAGCTCCTGATTTGAGCTGATTTGCAGCTGTAGAACTTCACTGTACTGAGGAGATAAATATCCAGGCTAACAGCAGCAGTTTCTGTGTTAAGATAAGAAACAACCAGTAAAAACTCCAACATACAGACAGCAAGCTAAGGGGGTTCAAAGATACCCACTCAAGCCCACAGCCTCTCAATGAGGGCAAATCCAGACTGCAATAGAGTCTAGCCCCTTTTTAGGAGACTGGTTCTAGCCCAAGCTGTGCACTGAGGTGATCTTGATGATAGCTGTTATCACTCAACCTTGCACACTAGCTCAACCCAGCCTTCATAGTCAGGGATCGGTTTGCCAGGCTGCCACCCGTCACAAATTACACCCTACCCCACATGTGTCAGACCCTGTGTACATCTGTGTACACTAGTGTACACAGGCCCGCAAGATGATTTCATATAGCTATTATTATTAATGGCCCGTGAGTAAATAGCGGTCCCACCACTTATACTACAAATCCTACAATGCACTACAACAGCTGCCGGTGCAGGCCAAGACCTGTGTGGTAACCCATTTTTCGTATTGCCAATGACACATTGATTAGTGATCAGTGGATAAAAACACTGGTTAGCACTTTTTACAGTGACATTTAAGCTAGCCTGACCCTCAAAAATTGCCAGATGAAAAGTAGAAAACAGGGATTTTTCCAAACATCTGAGGCAAAGGACCTGACTGCTGACATTGGAGGTAAACTGTGTCTCTTTTCATCTCCTGCGATGTGTGTGGAAAAAGTGGATTGGTGGGACAGATGAAGAAGTAGATGAAGAGGGAGACCTGCATAGGTGACCTGACAGTGCATCACTGCATTACACACCAGGAAATGTGCGCAGCAAAGTCCTGAAGACAAAACGTGTGCTCAAGCCATTATGTTAGCCCTGGCCACCCCTAGAGTGAAGATCATGGGAATCACCTGTGTATATGGAAACACCTCAGTATAAAATGTGTGTAAAAACACACTGCAAGTTCTGCAAGACTGCAAAAAAATTCAAGATTACAGTGTTTAAAGGTGTTGCTAAGCTGATTCTCAGTGACAATGGCATGCTCCTGACCACAAAGCTCCAAGTCTGGAGCTGGTTCATGGGGAAAAGGCTGTGATTGGTATGATCAGGATTGCAAACAAGAACCCAGGAGAGGTATTTCCGGTTGTCATGGCAACCCTCACCAACTTGGCTCTGGTTGTGAGATTGGTTCAATTTCTCCCAAGCAAACTCAAAGGCCTTTATATTACTGGAGGCAACTCAGAATCTTAAGGAAACACCACAGCGTGTGGCAAATTAAATTTTGCTGCAGATTCAGCTGTACGGTTGGTGCAGTGCACCAATAAAGCTTGCTTCATGGTCACGGATATTCCACCATAGCTATGAGGTGTCACAAACTGAACAACTGCAGAAAGAGTTACTGATTGAGGTCCTGCCACCTGTAAGCTCTACATGTATATGAGTCCCTGTACAGAACCAGGGACCAAGATACTTTGAGTATTCAAATAGAGGATAAAACAGCTAAGTACTAGTCCATTTTAAATTATGTCTAGTATTTTGGAGCTGCATCTATGCTTGTAGGAGGGGGCTGAGACTTCTTCCATCCATTCATCCATTATGTTAGCAAATGTGTCTTAAAAGTCTTCAGTTTAAATAAACAATTTTTACTGTAAAAATAAAAAACAAAACAAAACAAACACAAAAATAACTTTATACCCACCTATTATAATTACACAAGGCAAAATCATTAAATCATTACTCACTATATATGAGGTTTACCATGATTCAGTGTTGTCCCTCTGGTAAAGCTAATGTTACTTTCTCCCTGGGTGTCTGTCTTTCTCATCAGTCTGTACAGTATAAGTGAGAGCTGCACCTACGCAGTCCTGCTCTTTCATCTGTGCCATACAGCATCTATTATGGCGGATGAAGTGCTAAATTAATTGAGTGCAGAGATGAGACCCATTTACCTTGGGCTTTACCACTGTAATGTAACAAGTGGTGGCTTTTGCAATTTTATAATACATGAATACAGTTCCATCAGGCTTTAGAATGACAATGTGTGATCCAAACTCACATATGACTTAATACAGACACACTTTGGTACATACTGTAAAGCTTTTACAGTCTTCAGTCTTTCAGCACTTTACAGCACTGACAGAAAAGTACCACACACACACACACACACACACACACACAAGAATGCTGACCTGCCAGCTCAGCTGTTTTGTATGTCTGTGTGATTACACTGCTGCAGCTCCAAAACTCAATCTAGAACTTCTCATAAAATAATTTGAGATCTGCTTCCTGACAGCAGCAGCCTGATCAAAGCTCAGGCAAAGACCTGCAGCATTATCAGAGAAGCAGCTGGGACACTGAAGCTTTTTTAAGAGTGCTGACTTTGTCTTTTGCATTTTCACTTTATCTGCAGCTGCAAGGATGCTGTTTGCCTTCATTTAGCCAGCCACCTTCCACAAATCCTGTTTTGCTTGTTGGGCATGTTTTTAAAGGCTTTGGCCCTTAGTGGCTTTCTCTTTCAATGAGAAGTCCTCCTGAATCAGGATCACATGGTGCTGCATGTAAGCAGGGAGAGACTCAGCAGGCAAGACAGGGAAGGAGAACAAAAACTGATTTCAGATTAGACTCACCATGAGTCCACATTTATTTTGTTAAATTTTATCCATTTTTTTTCTCTTCAGCACTTAAAAAAATTCCTGATTGTCTGTGTACACTATCCTAATTTTAAGCACAATACAGCTATAAAAGAAATTCTCATTTTTCTCAGTTTAATGCTGGTAAAATGAGTGAATAAATAAATAAATAAATAAATAAATAAATAAGGTGACTTGGAAGAATATCAAATAATACTGATCTTTAAGATCAGATATTTTAGGGAATAGTTGGTTCTTGTAATGAGTGTGTTGGGTAGGGGGAGTAAAAGGAGAACCACTTTTAGAGATTATAATTTTGTATAATGGTGAAGTTGTAGCATCCAGTTAGGTTCTCCTGGTTAGCAGTGTTGAGTCTTAACGGCAGTCACAAACAACAAGCAGCAACCTCCAGGGCTAAAAAATACCTGCAGCCACCAGCGCTACCCCTTAGTCTCCTGGCATTAGAGTCTTTAGGTAGCACAGATCCAGGAAATACACATTCTAAAACTCATAATTGCTATGTCTCAGTAGATCTAATTGTGGTGCATATGAGACTTAGTGAATTGAAGGTTTCAGTTACCCTTTACAGTGCAAGAATTCTAACCTCACAATTCAAGTAATGAAGGTCATAACATTCCTGAGTAAAGAACAAAGCATCCCCATACTACTGCGCAGTCACAGCCACCAGACTTCATTGGGTACTGTGCAGTCCCCGCTACCAGACACTACAGTGTGTCCTTTATAGATCAAGCACTGCATGCTCTACCATGACTGCATGAGGAGACTTCATGCCTCGCCTCACAGCCCTAGACACCTGAACCAGTGGGTCTCATGTTGTCTGAGACCAAATCTGAGCATCCTGCACTGCCTGATTCCGGATGTATGAACCAGTAGGTTAAGGCTAAGTAAATGCTAGCACTTTTCTGTGCTACTTAAACAATTCAAAGGGCATAATACAAGATGCATCATTCACTCATTCACACCCATACATATAAGCACTGTTTTCTATTTCAAAGTGCTTGTTGTCTAGCATTCAAACACACAGTCATTGGAGCGTAACTTGGGGTTCAGTATCTTGCCCAAGCATACTTAGACATGCAGACTGGAGTAGCCAGGGATGAAACCATCAAGCTTCCAATTAGTAGATGGCCTACTTCTACCTCTTGAGACACAGCCACTTCATCCTTGTGTCCTTTGTCAGCAGATACCTCCTCATCTACCTAAGGGTCTCCTTTTTTTCCAGCCACCTTAAGATCTCTGTTTACAAC
Organism: Andinoacara biseriatus; assembly: GCA_015108635.1. Classification (NCBI taxonomy): domain Eukaryota; kingdom Metazoa; phylum Chordata; class Actinopteri; order Cichliformes; family Cichlidae; genus Andinoacara; species Andinoacara biseriatus. Next base: position 257 of record VUQJ01001817.1, on the reverse strand, counting down.
ACTGACCACCTGTTAAGCCTCATGAAGATCTCTGTCTGTATTGCTGGCCACCCATTTGAACTCCAGAGGGGCTCCTTCATCACCAGTCAGTCTATAGCTGAGGTTTATGGTTTATGGTTTGAATCATTTCTCACCTTTGTCTTTCTTTATGTATCAAATTTGTATGTCCTTGTTATAATCTGAAGTTTGGTTCTTCTCTGCCTCATGTCCCCTTGTGTCTTGTCTGAGTGTCTGTGTGTTTGTATTCCTTCTGTGTA
>VUQJ01001812.1:0-11091 GCA_015108635.1 Andinoacara biseriatus | reverse complement strand
TGTGTTCAAAACAAAAATTAAAAAAAAGAAATGTTGGAAAATTGTAATTTTTGATAAGATTCTATATACAATGATCACTACACTCATGTGTTGCACTTAAGATGCTTTATTTTATTAGAAAAAGATGTGGCCCAGAAGGCTTATTACTTTGTAACTCTAAGACCAGCCCGCTGGCAGCTGGATGTCAACCGGCTGGAAGCAGAAGTACCTTGTAGAAAAGCAACATCTGTACATGACAATGACTTTGCTATATTTCTAATGGCATTGGAAAAAGAATCATTTTTATTAGTGTTTAGATGATTTTGATTAACAGCTGTTGCTTTTGGATTTCTTTCACACAGAGATGCCAAACTCCTTTAAAAGAAAGGCTGAAAATCTCAGCGATGACTCCACAGAAGAGTCGGACTCAAAATCTGAACATTCTCCAGCTCTGCCCTGCACATCTCTGCTACACGGACAGAAAAAGTCAAAAAGCGACATCAGAGAAGAGCATCATGTGGACTGTGCGCCAATGACATGTGTTGATGTTACAAATGGCATTTATGTCACACCAGAACACGCCGAAACTGAACAGAGTCCAGCCTTCCCAATTCATGTCGTGAAGTCCACGAATCCGCCACAGATAGACTGCGAGCTTGAGAAATGTCGCCGGTTTATGCAGATGGCTCGGTCTTCTGGAAATCCAGGAAAAGAATGCGTTCATCTAGAAAGAACCAAAGATGCAAGACCATACGTTAAGCCAGCAATCCTGACATCAGAGTCACTTCAGGACATGCTGGGCAGAGGGCTGATGTCATCTGAGTGGGGTGTAAAATGCGAGAAGCTCAACAACGTTGCAAAGCAATGTGGTGTTGATGGTGTGTTTCCTGTATTTTTTGGAGATCAAGGATCCTCACAGAGGTGGTATTTTTTCTCAGTTTTTACAAATGAAACTGAAAACTGGTGTCGGTTCAGGAGGACGAGGGTAACGTTCGATTCAGTGACAGGACAGTGGAACTGCCAATGTCAGGGTACCAGAAGATCTCACCGATGTATCCACAGAATGATGGGAACATGGTGGATTTTCCAGGAGTCAACAGGAACTGTGGTGTCCAATTCTGATATTCAGGTAGAAGACATTGATGACCTGCAAAGTCACATAACTGAGAGCAGCATTATGTGTGAGCCACCAAAAGAAAACTCCACTGCAAAGGTCTGTAAGATGACAGAATACATTTACACAAAAAAGCGGATTCCACGCCTGAAGGAACTGAAGCTCAGGACTCAAGAGGAAAAACCACCACCATGTTTTGTTCCTTTGGAAAACACCTGTCCTTACTGCCCAGGCCCCACCCCTCCTGCACTGAATTCCCACATAACGGTCACCACCCAAGCTGTGGTGTATGGAATCAATAAAGTCTTAAAAGGTAAGTCACAACAACAACAACAACAAACTGTGAACAGGGTTGTTTTTGTGACTTTTGTCCTGTCTGTCTGCCCCCACCCCCAAACGGTCATGGCAGATGACTGCCCCTCCCTGAGCCTGGTTTCCATCCCACTGTCGCCAAGTGCTTGCTCATAGGGGGTTGTTTTTTCACTGCTGGGGTTTATCCATAATTAGTAGAGTTTACCCTATAGCCAGTCTTGATAGCCAAGGATCGGTCCGCCAGGGCCTCTGCCCTTTGCTACCGCCCGACACACATTGCACCCGACCCCTACAACGCCTCCCGCGGGTGGTAGACCTACAGGAGGGTGAGCCCATGTAGCCTCTTTGGGCTGCGCCTGGCCGGGCACCATGGGCTAATGCCCGGCCACCAGGCGCTCTCCCTCGAACTCCCTCCCCAGGCCTGGCTCCAGGGTGGGGCCCCGGTAACCCTATCCCGGGGTCTTGTTCACAAGTTATGGGAGAAGGGAACGGGAGATCCACAGACGGAATGGGGCTGCTTCTGCAGTAATGCCGACGCTGCACCGGTCTGTCGTGGTGAAGAGGGAGCTAAGCATAAAAGCGAAGCTGTCGATTTACTGGTGGATCTACGTTCCCACCCTCACCTATGGTCGCGAACTTTGGGTAGTGACCAAAAGAATGAGATCGCGAATACAAGCAGCGGAAATGAGTTTCCTTTGGCCGGCCTCTCCCTTATGGATAGGGTGAGGAGTGCAGCCATCCAGGAGGGGCTCAGAGTAGAGCCACTGCTCCTCCACATCGAAAGGAGCCAGTTGAGGTGGCTTGGGCATCTGATTAGGATGCCTCCTGGCCGCCTCTTGGGTGAGGTGTTCCAGGCATGTCCCACTGGGAGGAGGCCCCGGAGTAGACCCAGGACACGCTGGAGAGATTATATCTCTCGGCTGGCCTGGGAACGCCTTGGGGTCGTTCCTGATGAGCTGGTGGAGGTGGCTGGAGACAGGGAAGTCTGGGCCTCTCTGTTTAGGCTCCTGCCCCCACGACCCGGCCCCGGATAAGCGGAAGAAAATGGATGGATAGTAGGGTTTACCTATAATACAAAGCGCCTTGAGGCAACTGTTTGTTGTGATTTGGCACTATATAAATAAAATAGAATTGAATTGTTGAATGCATATCTCTGTCTTTAACATAAGTACTTTTCCTTTTAATTAACAGGCGTCTGTGTTGCAGTGAAAGAGTGTCCAAGCTGTGCCAACACTGTAAGATTTCAGGAATATTCCTCAGGTTTCCACAATTTTAACAACCGTGTCTTCTTAACACTCCCACTTTGTCAACTCCTGCTGTCGGGTTTGGAGGTAAGACAACCACAGGTGCTTTGTTAAAGGCAATTCAGCAAGTGCATTATATCAACACTGGGAAAAAAAAAAGCCCTAAAATATGGTACTGTCTGAGGTATGATACCTCTGTATCCGTCACAGATACAGACAATATTCCGACGAATGCACACCGGATCTTTGACAGATACGTTTTGAGATTTCTCCGTAAATGGACAAGATTGGACCCTGAAAAATCCAAATTCTGAATGAACATCCGTTACATATCCATATAACATCGAGATAATATCCATTTAAACATCTGTAAAAGATCAGATTTTCCCGTATTCTCTCTAGAAACATTACGGATACGTGGCAGATCCATAAAGTTGCATCTGCCACGGATCATTATGGAGTGCTCCGGATATTTACGAATACTGACCCTTTGTGTCCAGTGAAGTTTATTAGAAATGGCATTATGGCATGTCCGTATTGTGTACTAATTCTATATGTTGCTAAATTACAGAACAAGACAACTAATGGATGCATGCTAGACACTCTGTCACTCTTTAATGACAATCGGTACCACCACCAAATGGTGAAGAGGGCATTCCACCACTTCCTGTCATTGTCCGACTTTGACTTCAACTTCTTTTGCTACCAGTGTGGACACCACCCAGCTGTGGTAGTGGCAGATGCTAACTGGAAACTAGTCTTTGATCTACCTGGTAGGACTGCTGGGATTTTCACATTTCTGTGAAAAATCAGATAAAAATGTACATTTTTAACCATGTTTAATTTCAATTCAAGTTGGGACCTTTAAAAGGCCAGATCCAGATACCATATCTGACAAGGATCTGGAAGTGGACATCATAAAGGCCTGGACAGATCTGGACAAGTCACTGATAGCAGATGGCCTCATACAAGGTTTGTACTTCATAGTGAGAGTACTTTAGGATGGTCTATAAAGCACTATTTCCATTTTAGTTTCGGTACATTACCATACACTGTCTCCCAAAAAGGAACATCTGTGGCAAACCCATACTGCAAAACTGACCGCCACTCAACCTTGGCCCCGTGGATGGGAGCGCGCACCAGAGTCAGGAATATTCTGCCAAAAACAGAAGTTAAAAAGGCTCTGAAAAAAACATCTGATGACCTGAAGCATCTGCCAGAACAGATCAATGAGGACTTAATACTTCAAATCATCAACTCTAAGAAGGTATTGTTGTGATTTTGTTGATAGCCCTTCATTCAGCTTTGTTGTTTTTATTTCTGCAATATTTTGCTACATTGTATTGTGTGGATTTTGATTGATACAGCCCCAAAAGAAGGAACTCCAGGAAGCTTGCTGTGCCCTGGGTGTATCTAGTGAAGGATCCATAGCCGATATGATTAACAGACTCCAGGAACTTCTGAACTTTAAAGACATACACCCAAAGCTTTTTGTGAAGTTACAGAAAGATGGTGGTGAGAAAAAGATTTTGCTTTCAATGACAAAATATATATATAAAAAAAACCAAAAGTTGTGATTTATACACATATTTATTTCTTTAGGTGATGTCCTCCATTTCTCCTGTGTCCATGGTGTCGTGTATTACATCAACTTTCTATTCTGGACGGAGTCAGCGAGAGACCACGCAGATGGCCTTCTAAGTTTTAAGCACTTTCCTACTTGTTACATTTCGGATGTAGCCGGTCAGGTTGCCCGTCACACTAATAACCGAACTGGTCGGATGTTTTTTCAGCCACATGATGGAAGACTCTGCGCACCAACCACAGATAATATAAAACTAGCAGTCAAAAAGAAACTAAAGATTGATATGCAATGGGTGAATAATCTGAGGTCTCAATCACCGGTACAGATACAGCAAAATACCAACAGAATGACAGCAATACATCCGGTCACAGGGACATCTGAACGGTACTCACTTTATGAGCGATTCCACCAAATAAATCCAAGAGATCCAGAGGAGAAGTTACGGAGCCTCAGCATCTGCCCCACGCTACGACGAGAAGTCAAATCTGCGGTAGCAGAAGAGTTTAATCGAGAGCTCGCGTCTCTTCAGTATTCGTTGTGCCAAATGAAGGAATCGCACTTCAAACAGACTATGAGGGTGTTGATTGACCTGCACAACGAGAAAATCAACAGGACTTTTAAGGCTGAGATGGAGGTTTACGGCAACACACACTTGTCTGTCGGCCTTCATGGGAAGTTGGGATTTCAGACTGCTAGTAGGTTTGACTCGTACATGATGCAATAATTCGTAAGAACATCACAGTATTGCAAGTGCATTTAATAAGGCGGGTGTGGCTCAGGAAATAGAGTGGGTCGCCTACTTATTGGAAGGTCGGTGCTTCACCCCGGCTCCTCTGGCCTGCATATTGAAGCATACTTGGGCCACATACTCAACCCCAAGTTACCCCGATGCATCCATCGGAATGTGAGTTAATGCTGAGACAAAAGCACTTGTTAGTGGAGGAGGCTTGTAGAAAGAAAGCCCTTTGAGTACTTGAATAAAGTAGAAAAGCACTATAGAAGTACCAGTCCATTTACCAATCGTAACACCAGCTTTTTGAAACATTAAATGTATTTTTTAATGAGACGTCTTTTCTGTGTTCTTTTTTTTTAGATGGGAAGAAGCATGTAGCACCTAAATATGTAGACATTCCACCCAATAATACCACGAAGTCCTCTTTTATAGCACAATCATATGCCACAAGTGATAATGACAAGGTAAACGAGTACTATTCCATGTTGATTCTGTCATAATCCACATTAATAAGGCTACTGATAGTTGATATATGATCATTATGTAAAGGAGAAACTCAAGCAGCTACTCTCTGGGTCTCTTGATGAAAACCAAGCCCTGGCTTACGCCTCGAGAAGATTTCCCGTGTCAGTAAAGGACATTAGCAGTGTTTGCCCACTAGATTTGCTTCTGCAGTCATCACTGTACATGCCATGGATGACGGATGATGTAAGTGGAAATAAATAAAAGTGTTTTGGATGAGACTTTTTTTAACGTGACTCAAATGTAGTTTTCTGACACTTTTCAGGCCGTTAACTACCGAGTAGCACAGCTCGCTCAAGAAAACGAGGTAACACATTTTCAAGTGTTCCCTCCATGATGTTTTCGTCTCTTAATGAATACTCATAAAATAATTAACGCTGAGTTCTGTGTGACAGTGCGGTGCTTTGGGCACCTTTGATTTCACTCTGTGGCACCGAGAATGGACCAACTATGGAGCTGTCAGCGACAAAGTTATAAAATGCATTCCAGTAGGTCCATTTTTTTTTTATTTCACAACAAAACTGAAACAGCAACATTTGTTGCTTTTTACTGCAACCATGTTGACCTACATTTGTTACTGCCATACTGCAGGACTCAGAAAAGATATTACTTCCCAGAATTGTGGGTCATTGTTCACCAGAGACAGGACATCATTTTATTTTATGGGTGAGCCTTAACTTTCTTTTATTGAACTAATAAATATCTGGGCTGTAACCACATATTGCACATTTGTGCTTGTAGGTTTTTGACTTCAAAGCTGAACAGATCAGAATTTATGACTCACTAATGAGTTCCTGCAGAATCAGTGACGATGACATGGCCCTGCTCCGGTATGGGGAGATTTTATGCTGTAGTTTTTTTCTTTTATTGGTGAATTTATGACACTGTGACCATACTAAATGACCGCCACCTTCTTCTTCTGTAGAAACGTCTTCAGGTTTTCCGGTGGGCTTCGAGGTTGGACAGTTACGTATCCTCCACAGTGGAAGCAGCAGGACTCTGATAATTGTGGCGTTTTTGTTTGTTCAGTGAGTTTGCTCTCCTGTGAGCCTCCATATTCCGCGTTTAGTGTCAAATTTGTCGGTTTCTGTTGTGTTGGGTCATCATTGCATATTTTATTTATAACTAGGCTGCAGAAAACGAAGTCCTCCATCAGAAGGTCACAGAGGAGGCCCTGACCCTCAGTCAGTGCAGGATTCTTCGTCTGCACCACGCAACACAAATGCTAAAAAATGTGAACGCTGAGGTTAGCTTAAGGATGTGTGAGATCTTTATTAGTAGTAGAAGAAATACTGTGTGTGGTTACATAGATGGTTTTTGCTTCTCAGGACATCCCGCCCGCTCTGGACGGTGGGTTGAAGATGGAACAGAAAGAAAATAACCTGCAGGAAGATGAAGGTGAGCAGACAGACTCCGGCATTCACTGCATGGCCGGGCAAATAAAGGCGTGCTTGTTCCAGAGAGTGACTGGGGAAACCAGGTGTGTACAGCAGCAAACAACTAAACTTAATGCATCATATACTTGAGGAGGAACATTATTTTGGTTCGGCCCGGAGAGAAATCAGAGGTAACAGGTTTTTATAATTCAGCTCCACTTATGATTTTCTGCAGAGTTTTTCACGACCACACAAATCAGTATATGTGGATCTTGTGCTCTGCTTGCCAAAACTGGCTGCATTTTGAGTGTGCTGGTGTGGAGGAAGATTGGGGATCACACGGTTTCTTTTGTGGATGCACCCATACAACTGATGTGTAAGAAATACTTTGAGCACATGTATTAAGATTTCCTTGGAAATGTAGCAGATTGTGATCAATGCTCATTGACGATGCTTTTGGCTCAACCAGAGGCAGCATGCTGGAGGCTGTTACAGTGGAAGACATTCTGTCAGATGAAGAAATAAAGGTAATTTAAGAGATTAAAGTTTCTTCACTGATCTGTATGACATAATATCAACTCCATGTGATGCACTGACTCCACGTACTGTTTGTATGGGGATAAAACTGTGAACACTCATCTCTTCTTACAGGATTTGGAAACAAAACTGGAGACTGGAGTTGTTCTCTCCAATCGGATGTATCTATGGAAGCACAGAGGATTTGATCCGGCACTTCATGAACATTACAGTGAACATTTTACTTTATTCAAGGACACAAAGGTATGTATACAAAGTGTCCCTGGTCTCACAGTTTAACAGCAATTACAATCAATCATTTGACTCAAAGATAAACAGATCTGCAGATAAAAACCAGACTCTGTATCACGCCCCTCGACTGGGAATGTGCAGTTGGTAAAAAAGTGTGACTGGGAAAAAAGTGTACGCAACATTTGGACATATGGGCCTCCACCTTCACGCTACCAACAGTGGGATACATGGTTAAGAAAATGGATGGATGGATGGATGGATGGATGGGTGGATGGATGGATGGATGGATGGGTGGATGGATATGGTCAGATCTGTTTGTTCACAGGCGAAACATCGGAAAAATCTAACTTGATCCGAAAAAAATAAATGCCGCAAAATCATCCTGTGAAATAATGTGGTCGATGTGAACGGCTGCATTAAGAACAGGTGGGTCCGAAAATAAATTTTAACACACGAAACATTTGCACGTAATTTACGTGTTCGGTGTGAAAAGGCCTTAAGTGTGCAGCAAATATATCTAATGTTATTTAAAACCAGGGAAGGGGAATGAACTCCAGTTGATGTGAAGACCTTCCTGTTCCATTCAAATCCATCTTTCTAAGTCTGCTCAGGAGCTCCAGTGATGATGGCTTTCTTTCTCGATCCTGTAAAAGGGCGCTGGGCTTTGGAACAGGCAATAACAGATGGTCCTGAGAACTCACTTTAAACCAGTTTTGAGTGTTTTCAAATGACTTTAAAACACAGTATAACAGCATAAAGAAAACCTTGTGTCACCTGAGATATGGCTCATCTATTCATTTGCTTAACCATGTATGGAGCAAGAGCATTTCCCAGCTGACATAATCCGATCCTGGCAGCCTGTTCCTGTGTCCCTGCAAACAGACTCAAAGAGCTAGAGAAACAGATTCGGATGTGATGCATGTTTTAGAGTGTAGGAGGATGCACAAACTCAGACAGACTCCATCCAATGAGAAGATTTGACCATCCACAGCGTTACCGTGAAAGCACCACGAAGAATGTTTGTTTCTGTTCTTTATTCCAGACAGAAGCAATGATCCAACGATTGGACACAATCCTGTCAGTGCCAGCAGAGAAGCGGTTATACCTCACAGACGTCATTTTGCCAGAGGTGAGCTAAAACACAAAATAAATTAAATGTTACAGGTATTTTGAATGAAATATTAATGTCAACAGATTTTTTTTTTACTGGAATTCCTGCTGATAGAATGGAAATTTATAGGAACTGTTTTATTAGAAAAGTCATAGCAGTGAATATATTTCCTTAGAAATGGTCATTTTAACTTTATTAACATTGTTAATGATGTCATTATTTTTACTGGTAAGGTTTGGATTCGATGGCTGCAAAGAAAAGGTAAAATGTGTCGATACCGAGCTGAATCTGTGCTTCTGAGGAGCAAATGTTACACAGAGGAGGAGAGGTAACTTTGTTTTCCTTGCTGGGTTGTTCACTCACAGCTTAATGTGAGATCACTGCAATGATCAAGGGCGGTGCAGGATAATTAATGGTGTTTCTTCTTTTAAAGCAGCGCAGCTGAGGCGACAGCCGGTAAATCCGGATGGTCAGAAGATGTAAGAACTTTTGAACTCATACAGAAAAAGTTAATTCTGTAAACAAAGGAAATAATTCTTGTTGATTCTTCACTGCAAACGCATCACTGTTTAGCATTAATATGCACATTTTCTTCTTTACTGCAGGGCAATGTTATTTTGAGAGCTGCCAAAGCTGAGGCTGAATGCTGCAACAATAAGAGTTTTAATGGAAGAATTAAACCCGTTGTGGACAAAGAGGGACAAACACAAACCCTGCAGGACTCGCAGAAGCGGGAAGGAGATCGCGATGAGGACTCACCAGCAGAAAATTGTACCTTTGTTTATGAGAAAGACAACTACCTCACAAAACTCACAATTTCATCCAATTTTCTTACCTTATTTAATAAATGAAAATAACTAATAATAAATACTAATGTGAATAATAGCTGCACACATTGAGCTTGTTACAATCAAATATTTAAACTTTGTATTTGAGGTGCTGGAATATTTAATAAAGTTTTTAATAAATTATGAATAAAAATACGAACAGAGCTCGGTGAGGTTTTCCTTGCTATCACTTCATTCACAGTCCAGAGCATTTCTACAGGAACGTTTGTCGATCCACTGAACACAAAAGCATAAAACGAAACACAACTGAAGGGATTCACCAGTTTTGTTCTACACATAATACACAACTTGGCAAAGAAAAAATTTCATAACTTTAGGCACTTTGTTACTAACAACCGTCACTAAAACACAAAGTTTGTTGCCATTTGTTTTAGTCTATAAAAAAAATGGCAAAAATAGCAGGTGATTCCCAAAACTTGTAGAGGTGGGAAGTAGCAAAGCACAAATACTTTACTTTATAAATACTTTACTTGAGTATTTATTTTGCTGACTATTTTTACTTTTACTCCTTACATTTTTACACAAATATCTACTTTTTTTGTAGATTTTCAGACAGACTCGTTACTTTAGGTTTAACATCTGAGGGAAGTTTTTATTTCCCATCACTGTGGAACACTTCCACAAACAAACTGATTTGAGGCTAAATGGGGGGATCAGTATCCATCAGCTTGTTGCATACAAACAGATGAAAGTGGCACAAACCGTATAATTATAATGGTCACAGTCCTGCAACATCTAGCTAGTGCTGCTGAAGAGCTGACGGAGAAGCAACGTTCAGCAAATATCAGCAAACACACACAAACTTTGTGTGCAGTTTGTCACACAGTGTGTGTGCGAGCTAAAAGAACTGCTGCTGTATTTCCAGAGAGAAGTGCAGAAAATTTAAATGCATTCTGTCCTGGTGCTGCGTATATATCTTTGTATGTCACAGTATTTGCTGTGGAGCCTCTAAACAAGGTCACAGACTTCCACCTTACTGATTTTCTGAATCCACCATTTATTTATTTTTTTTGCCGTGATTTTGTAGTCCAAGTTCAGTTATGCCGAAGTTGCATGAAGAAATGTTCCTTTGTTGGGTGTATTAACCCACAAGATTCCTTACATCGCTCCCCCCGGCATCAGAGCCTGTTTGAAGTTCTTGTTTCTCCGCTGCTAGACAATCAAACTACAAAAATGGCCGAACGGGGTGGAGTGGAACGCTCTATGACCTGGAAGGGGGGCGGGGCGTGAAATGTCTCATTCACACTTAAAGAGACCGCAGAAACCAGCTGCTCTAAGACGAGCCTCAGAAAAGGGACAAAAGATGAATTCAGACCAAAGAACTGCAGTTTTACTTTATGTAAACCACAAGTGAATGATTTAAATTTGAAAAGGAAGGATTTAAAACCAGGATACGTGACCTTTGAAGTTGAGGACAGATCAGTGTGATCTGATAAACTGGAAATTTAAAGCTTATGTGTCCTTTTTTTTTTTTTTAATCAGTTATGTTGTTTCATACT